>CAJQUW010011941.1:0-15148 GCA_907163375.1 Prostheceraeus crozeri | reverse complement strand
TGTTTATTGGCATAAGCTACTGAATCTTGTACCATATGCTTACTTTCATATACATTCGTCAAATAAGTATGAAATGTAATCGCTTAAGGTACATGAATCTTAATCTCTCACACCTTCAATTGAATCTAATATGATTTGAGAGTTCTTCAAAGGATAGTAACATGGATTTTCTGATGAAATCGAAAAATCGTTTCTATTTTTGCTGCTCCTGCTCATACATCACAATCTGCTGTTTGTTAGAAACAAGAATCATTTCAGCAAAAGAGGACAACTTCTTTGAATGCCACAAATTTTCTACTGAATTCTCCAAATCCGTTTAAGGTCAAAATCAATGTAATCCTACTTTTAGCTTTTTAATCATTTCCATGAACACAATAAACAAACAAATAACTACGTAAAATAATTGTGTTCGTCAACTTTCCATGACCAAATATTTGTGAACTTCGGTGTTATGTTCATAAATCCTATCATTTGTACAAAAGAAGTGCATTTACAAGATGCATCCTCATTAGTGAACAATAGACTGATGCAGTATTACTGTATCAAGTCTTCTCTACATCGTAACTCTAATCGCACACCTGTCCTACCTGTTAATCGCATGTTTTTTTTTGAAACACGGTAACGGTTCCTTTTGAAACACAAAGACTTATTGAATACGGTTATTTCTCCGCTAACGACTTTTGGACAACTGCCCGAACTTTATGTTAAGTTCCTTTTGCCATAGTTCCATTTAGTCAGTTCGAATCATCTCGATGCGTATTCAATTATCTGACTACATGTCGCAGATGTTATCTATGTCGAGGCTGCTTCTTAGTAAAGCAGCCCCTCTTGAGCGAGTTTGAACGTACAGGAATTAAGGCCAAACGTGAATCATGCTCAATTCCTGCTGATGACTTCTATTGCTTTTGGTCCTCATCAACTTGATCTCAGACATATACAATTATCTGTTATTAGTTGCACTTCATAAACCTGTGAAACCAGAATCTCCTTTGGAGGGATCAAATCGTTAACTTTTATTTACATCATCTTCATCTCTCACCATTCGATGAAGCATTGCTAACACCACACGTGGTTGACCATTATCCCGCTTAGAAATGGACAGTCTGTTTTTAATTGTATTTGACTGATACAGATTGGGATTTAGATAAGTTTACAAAGTTGAAGTATAAAGCAACACACAAGTGTCAATGTCAATTCCACTCCTTTTAGACGCTAATAATTAATAAGTACGTTGATAGATTGATAAATTTTGTTTTAAAACGCATAGTAAGTTATATTTTTTTCTCTCAGTTTTTATTAGCCTGAATAATATTATTTTTTCTTTATGTTCTACTCGGAGTTAGCCTCAACCAATTCAATCTTCAAAAATGTGATATCTTGATGATATTCATTTTCCATGCTTATTTTTTAAGTATATTCTATCCTTAGAATTCAGAATCTAAAAATCAATGTTCGGTCATGTCAAACCGCATTAACATCATATTGGCACACCTGTATCCCTTTGCATAAGTCAGTACTTAAAGTACAAAATGATTTTCGGGAGTGTCAGCGTGCTGTAGTGTCCTGAAGAACATTTTAACGGAATTTCTTTTATGTTACACAGTGTCAAAGTTTGTTTGGTCAGTGAAGATTGCCACACAAAAATAAAAACTAATGCACATGCAGATGGCATCATTTGCATTTGTGTTTGTGTAAGTGACAGTTGAAAAGATAATTCTACAGGGTATGTGCGCTGGTCAGTCGAAGAAGTCAATGTCCACCATCCGCATGTTAATCATTGCGTAAGAAGAAATTGGTTCATACATGATAAAATTTTTACATTCCAACTCGTAGAGATATTCATCATCGTATTCTACCGAAAATCAACGCGTTCAGGAATTGGCGATCATCCTAAACCTTATTTGTGTCTTCTGCAAATATTTATCATAACATGCTCACATAAATGGTGAAAATTAATGTGCACTAATTTATAGATGCTGCATTGCTCATGCAATCCGACGAATGTGAACCTAAGGCACCTCACTTTTTCGTTATACCGTAACGTCCTTACTCCATCGCCTTGGGTTACATGATTCTCATGGCATGCCTCCAGGTGTTCAATCGAGGTTTCGGCTTCTTAGCCCAATTTGCCGACAGTCTGCGGACACTGCTTCTTCCCAGGTATTTTTTGGGTGGTCTCTTGTGGTTCGCTGATCTTCATTTTCCATATTTTCTTCACACCAATCGCTGCTATTCTTTCACCCGCATCATCGCAATCGTGCGGCACCCTCATTGTCCCCATCGACCGACAAGCGAGGCTCAGCACGCCAGAAGGTCTTCGGCTGGCCACCTCGTATCATCGAGAGACAACTCCACACATTCATCTGATCATTTCTTCTGTCGGCTACCTCCATTCCTCCTCTTTTCTACAGCTTTCAGAACCTATGTCGCTCTTCCGTAAGTCATACAGGCTCTGACGCATGAGTTCGTAAATCTTGCCCCTTCATCCATTATGATAGATACAACTGGTCAGGGTAGGCGATTATCTCTCGAAATTTCGCCCACCCCCCAGGCCACTCAATTCACGCAGTCGCACAGCTGCCTCCGTTCCACCACCGGAATCCCAAACATGTCTCGGGAACTCCTCTCTTCGCCAACCTCTCATCTGATCAAGTATCAGAAACGAGTAAGTGGTCGCACCTGAGCATCTCCCTGCCCTCTTCACTTGTTAATAATTGCGCCAATTCTTTCCTATCTCCTCTCTTGAGATTGCCAAATGATCTTGCGGGGGCATTCTCCTTATGCCTTTGCATATTCTTTATTCTTTCTTATCTTAAACCTCACTCCCTTTAAATAAACATCACTTTTTCGTTCGTTCTTGAGTTCTCTTTTCTCTTCATCCATATGGCGAATCGCATTCTCTTTTCTTACACTGCTAGCGTGCTACTATCTTCCGCAACCACCATTGGTCCCAGTATGTAACTTGGTGCACACTTCGTCCTTTCCGCTAAGTGAAATAAGGAAAATGTAAGTCTAGCTCTTAGAATTATGTATGCAAACTTACTACAAACGAATACTATAACCCATCTCAATACCCTTACACAACATATTCAAATATTCTACTTCTTAATTTTTGTCGCATTAATTGTGAATTAATCTGTAAATGAAATTAAAATCTTTTTCAAATCAATCGTATAGGTGGCGCTATCAAAGTGCCGAGTTACGAGTGAGCTGCTCAAAAGTTGAGAAGAACGGTAAGCACATGCAAAAACGAGCGGTGAATTTCGACGAGATCAGCAAACATCTATCGAACGACAAAGCTTGGAAAAAGAAAAGAAAGAAATATTAAATGGAATCGAAGTTGCTGATCTTCAGACAGAAGAAGGAAACTCTAGTACGGAGAACTGCTGGTCGACAGTACGGATATATACAGAAAAGAGAAGATCATGCATTGAACAGGAATTGATTCCACCACGAGTTTGAAAGAGAAAGAAGGAACTTCAAAGTGGAATTGGGATGTGTAAATCAAAAGAACAATGACTTGACTCACATCCTCACTCACTCATACCCTTTTTGCGTCTTCCACATTTTTTGGTCATCTCCACTTGTTTCCCAGGGTCTTCTTTTGAGTCTTCCTGCTCCTGTCTTAAAACCATCTACTTCCATCCACATAACTTTTCTGATCCACTCTTCTCACCTCATCCGTTTTCCTACCACGTGGCCAAACCGAAACGAAGTCTTTGCCATTCATTCGTGACGTCTGTGATGTTCTCTAAGACCCATTGCTTTTCTGATGCTGTTATTCGATTTCCCTGTCCGATAGTCCTGAACGCTTCTGCATCTCCTCACGCTCAAGTCTTCTCATCGGATTGAAAGCAACGGCCATGACGACGCAACTTATAAAGCATAGCTTGCCGCACACAGACTCCATATACGCGCCCTTGGTTATCAGAAGATGGCTCTTCAGTAGATTCCAACTTATGATATGATAAGACATATCTATATCTTTATTCACTATACTCCTGCTTTTTATTACAGGTTCAGTTTCTCCACCTTCCTCAGATTGGACGGAGGCCAATAATACGGAAGGAGGGGTGATGCAAAGAGTAAACAAAACAAATGTATCATTTTTATGAAAGTCTGCGCAAACTGTTGAAGAGATACTATCTTCTTTCATGTTGACAGATGATTTGTAGCGTCTCACACTGTTTCTAATTTCATGTGCTAAACTGCAAATCATAACCCTTTTCGTTAGAAACTTCATGTACACTTTGTTTGATACACGAAAATACAAATGTGATTTGATGAAGTGAATCAATGGGATTAGACAAGAAATATTAACAAGATTTCAACCATGGATGGCTTCATATATTCAAATAATGAGCGTAAAGCGTCAACTGGTGAAAAATACATGAATGACGCTGTCAGCAAATTTAGCGTATTCCTTATTTTTTTTCCGTTTTTTTCGTTATTATTCTTCAGTAATAGCGCTGGGAACCCTGCGATTTCCTTGTCAAATGATTTTGCCAGAACTTAGAAAAAGTTGAGTGACCATTGGATAAAAGACCAGCACCAGGAAAGCATTGGATGCACAGAATGCGATTGGAACTATGTGAATGAAGTTTTAACACATCGAAAAAATTTACGGACCCATTGAAGAGCTCAAAACTCGATGTGGACAAAATCGTAATGGGTAAAACATTTTATTAATCAATTATCTCCACATAGAAGAACTTTATAGTCATAGCAACTTATTGTGCTTAGATCGAATATGTTGAAATAATGCACTTTTCATATCTCCACAACGTATCACTGCGTTCATGTTCAGCATAGCGCGCAGAGAGGCCTCTATTAGAGTAGAACCAACATAGCTATCCGATTACAGATTTTTGCACTTGAAACAATACACTACATTTCAACTTTTACAAGAATTTCATCTGGCAGAACATCGCAAATGCTGCATTAAATGCGTAACATGCGCAGCATATTGCAAGGAAAGAGCTTATCATTGATACTTTGTCGAAATCATGAAAAAAAAATCTGAAAACAGAAAATGGAATGAAATGAATGCAATATCAACATCTAGACATAACTCGGTTTCAGGCAGTCTCTCTGTGATACAATACTACCAGCTTGAAAAATCTTTCGGACAGAACGTTGGATATATCTTAACATTCTGAAATATTAGATGGACTTTGACATATTCACTATAAATTTCGAGGTGCATGGGTCGCGAGAAATAAGATTTTTGTGGACCTCAACTGATTTCTCATGAACTTGAATAATCTATTTTCGTCACTTTTCCAAATTTTTTCATCATCAGGAAATGCATCAGTAATATCATATAATGCACAAGGCTCAGTATTTAAGATATCTAACTCGTGGAATGCTATGAAGAAGCAATCATGCACTAGTTGTGAAAAAAGACAATTGTTCCTGTCATTCTCCTGAAGAGAATCTCATCTTCATTGCAGTGAACCGGGGCAAATATTGGCTCATTTGATGGCAGCATGGAAGGCAAGAGTCACAATTCAACTTCTCTCATCCCATCGTTTTCTTATTAATTTTCTTGTCTTTGCAGGAAACTTTTACCTCTCTGCCGTTCCAAATCATCGTGGAAGGATTCTCATTATTTGTCGCATATTCGCTGGGTACAGGAAATGAGAAATTTTATCGTGAAATTGTCATGCCGATAGGAGGAAAGTTCATTGATCCTGAAAGAGCCCATGAACTGGCCGTGTGGGTGCTTCTAAAGGAAATTACGCCGCAGTCTCGCCTCATAGCTGTAAAAAGAGAATCCTGTCTTGGTGACTGAATTTATTAGCTTTTTCTGTGACGCATGAATATTTCAACCAAATGAAATTAGTATGAAGCTATCACAGAAAAGCATGAAGTCAATGAGAGGCAGTCAACAAAAACATAAGGATTGTGCCGAGGTTAAAAGAAGTTGATTGGCCTAAATCCGTCTAAATTGGAGAGCAGCAGTCTCATCCATCCCGTATCAAATCAGTTGCAAAAGTAGGCTGGTCGACTCAACCCTGACAACCTCTATATGACTTGTATTAAAGCAAGAGTGACATGAAGACGGTCATCTTTCGTGTCGTGTACGTGTTGACAATGATTCATTGTAAAATTTGATGTAAGAGCACGATTTTCTGTCATACTGATTTCAAATACCGTTGCATCCATCGTCAGTGGCGATAATACAACAAACGAACTTGATTGTATAAACTTATGGACATGAAATCGATGATGAACACAAAGAGGGACCCGGACAGTCACAAGAAAAGAGCACAAATTAAAAACGACAGATTAATCCTGTCAGCAAGCATAGAAATATAATTATGTGAGAAGCATCTGATGTACAGTATAACGTGCGTGTACTATAGGGAACCCGGGTATTATGGGCTTGTTTTGTGTCACAAACCCACTGAGTCAACCCACCAAAATGATTGCTACTATGCTTATATTAAAGATAAGTTAATCAAGAAACGATGTGTTTCAGTGATTAGGTGACAAAATATTTTTTTGCTCGTCCACATAAAAAATACGAAAATGTGTCATTTTCCCATCGAAAAAATTTATGGAGTATTACTGACATCTAAAATAATTACAAAATTGTATCATGCCTACTTGCAAGAATTTCGTTAGTTGCACTATTAGATATTCTCTATTTCTTAAAAAATCGTATAATGCGATAAAGTTAATGTAGTATTTGTCGTAATTAAGAAGTCGAGAAATAAAATCTTTTACAGGGTGTATACCGATCGGGAAAACCGGGAAAAGACAGGGAATTTTAAAATGACAGGGAAAACCTGGAAAAGACAGGGAAAATGGAGATGAAGATAATACTTTGGAATTCGAAACATAATGGTTAAAAACAGGCTCTGCCATTTGAACATAACTTACCATTTTTAGTAGTATTGGGTGGTATATGTTATTAAGTGTAGTCTGTTGTGTTTATTTTCTCTACTTTCTCACTATCTGCGGGTCTAGTACATACGACCGTAACTTGAAAAGATGTCGCTGTTTTCAGAAAACGGCGAAGGTGCACTTACATGTATCTCCTTTTCGAACATAGGTTGTATTCACAATAACGGTGGTAGTTGTCAACCCTGTGACGGTGATAGGTGTCAAACATCTGACTACTAAATGTGAAGAGATCCGGGAACCAATTAGTGTCAACCGCGAACTGTGAGGGGTTCAGAGCGCCATGTACCTGCTGATGGAAATCCAGAAACTGTTAAGTGTGTGAGGTTTTGTTCAGTCCCTTTTGTTCAGTCTTATGTATGACCAAGAGTGATCAAAGAGTGTCAACAGCAAGCTGTGAGGGGTCCAGGTCGCCGCGTTACCTACAGATGGAAACCCAGAAACTGTTAAGTGTGTGAGTGAACTATCTCCCTTTTGAACAGTCTTATTACAAAAAGAGTTACTTGTCGTAGTTTCATGAAGCTTCCACTCAGTATTCGTTAGCATTCTATGTAACTTGTGTCATTTTGTCAAAATTTGAAAATGTGAAGTATTTGACACTTCGTGATCCGAATTTGATTCAATATATGAATACTTGAGTAATCACAATTCTTTTTATTATTTGCATGTACATATATGAATTATTTACTTATGCTTTTTTTGTGCGTTACATAAGTTATCATTAAATTATAGTTTTCCTGAACTTTTTAAAGCAATAAAAATCTGTGTTATGGTCGAATTCGGAATCATCGAAAAATACGGAATGGAAATGAAAATCTTCTAACTGAGGTAAAAGTCTTTGTGTAATATTGCTGTGGGAGGGGGAGTGCACATATATCTTGTATATTGGTGTTAGTTCTCTAGAATGCTCTTGTATGCTTTTGGTGATAATCTCATCATGGTGGATGTTTTCGGATAACATTTTAAAAACATAAAAGAAGGTAGGGTACAGAGTTGGATGCGGGCCTTATTTTGTGGCCCGCCCCGCAGAAAACCACACCGCGGTCCGCGATGCTTTTTGTATGGCCCGCAAAGGCCCGCACCGCACTTTTGTAAGCCATATGTAATTGAATTCGGACTTAATGTGATTTTTTTAGGGAGGTGTGCTTTAGCTATATCTAACTTAGTAACTAAGGTATGGTGTAACGTAGCTATTGGATTGTTTCAAAATGACTGTCGTTTATAACGTTTGATAGCGATTACCATGACATGAAGGGAGAGAAAAGATGATTTTCACTAGAAAAGATAATCTCATTGTTTCATAAACACAATGATTGTGGTTATGAGAATCTTTAAATGTTTGTTGTTAGTGATAGCAGTAAATAAAGCATCAATAGTAATTTTGACAATTTGATAGACACCTAAGGCTTTAAATAAACAGTGAATCTTTAACCTAACTTTAGGCTAATGTGAATTGGATGAAGTTTTGATTTACATAAATATTGGATGCAGGTTGGTTGGGTATATAAGGCCTACGTACAAATGTAGTCTAGCCATGTCACACAATTGCATAAATTTACTCATTTCCGTTGATCTATTTCATGAATTTGTTATTCTGTTGATTAACATTTTCATGAATTTGTTATTCCTTATTTCTTTGAAAAGCGAATGATAATAAAAGAGATTTAATAGGGTACTGTTTTAGCTCCGCACGTCTGCAAGAGCGGCCCGCAGGCCCGCGAGCCTGAGAGCTATACCGGCCGCGTGGCCGCGCACGCTACCCAGCCACGCATCCAACTCTGGTTCGGTAAGATTGATGGTAGGGTCAAACTAGAGTAGCTATGATGTTGCTTCCGAACGTAGACTTTCTACTTCGTTAGTTGGCCATATGACCAAACATTGAAGTCGTCCCATATGAAGAAATATAATGGAGAAGACCATCGATTTTGTTGTTGTTTTGAACTAGGCTCCGTCCTGCAAAGGAGCTACATCTTTCAGATAGACAACTCTCCACTGGCATGAGATGCCCGAGAAATTCGATAGACTGTTCGCACCGTAGTACCTATCAAAGTCCCTTACCTTAGTTGTAATGAGGGCAGTGTCCGCATCATTGAGGGAGCTTTAAAGAAACGCATAGTCAGGGCAATGGCCGAACCAACACCCCCCCCCCTCATCGCTTATCTCAACAAACCCTGATGTCGCTATCGAGATCGTTTCACATCATCGACAATCTAGCCAAACTCAGAAAATGCAACATCGAGTTGAAATCCCAAGCTTTTCAGATGGTAAATCGTTATTTTCATCGATGAAATATATTATCAATAAATTAATTTTGAATCGTTTAAATTGATTTGAAGAATTGCGTAGTTTAGAGGGATCTCTGATTGAGCATTCTTATTCCTTGAGATACATAGGGGATGATCCATGGACTCCTAAAAATTTACTCATTTTCTAAAAAAAAGTTTTGAAAATAGTAATCTAAAAGGTAGTAATATTTAGGAGTCCATGGATAATCATTTTGAATTCTCCCTACTCATTGTTATGAGATAATTATTAAACTATGATTGTTAAACTTAATGAACTAAGATTTAAGCCATGCTACTTTTTTTAATTTATAAACATAATGAACAGCTTTGATCATAGTTAGGGCTACGAACCAAAAACAGGCAATAAGGTGTATTTTTTCTCTGTATTGAAAATGAGATTTCTCTCAGATACTATAAAGTGATGAGCGGCACGTCACCTGAAAGTATATATTTTTATTTTTTATCCTTCACATTATTAACAAGCCAGACGGCCATTTGAAAATTTGCAGAAGTATAATGAGATTTTATGTTTTTTATTTTTTGTTACTTTTCTGGAATAACATTTCTAGCCAAGAAATAAGTAACATGCTGTACTTTTTTATGCAACAATATACAATTCTAAGTATTTTCGTGCTTATAATTGATTCATTACATTATAATAATCGAATTTGTATAATAATCCTCCATTGTATTTTTGTCGGCATACTCAAACGACAATTTTTCGATCAGTTACTACTTTTACTTAGATAGAGTAAACTCAAAGAAAATATTTAATTGATAGTTTTTCGTAATTAAATAATTTAATATTTTGTAGAGCTAATGCTAATGGCGCTTGCGCGAGGCAGATTCCGCTTTTCTAACATAAATCTCCTCCAGACAAAAAAAAAAGAAAAACAACATCAAATTTGCATTTATGCTAATTATCTAATTCATACTTAGTTTACATTTCCTTCGTTATTACAGAGACTTGGCCTTGTGTGCTTTCATTATTGGTAAATGCATTGCCTAATTATTTAGAATCATTAGAAACACCTTGCCATGTACTGTACATGAACTCAATACGGAATCGTTTCATTCACCGAGAAAAAGGCCGAACTACCTGATAGAACTCGCATATAAAAAGCTGCTTCCATAGTCCGTTCACAACAACAGTGCTCGGGTTGCGTTTGCGGAAGCCACAAGAAAAATCGCTCACATACATAATTTAACATTACAAAACCAGTTCAAAAACGCAGGTATCGTTTACCACACAGCGCGGTTTTTGTTCCCGTGTTATTAGTTGCGAATCGACTCAACTTTCCGCAAACCGCCGCAACCCGCGCTGTGTGTGAACGAACCATTTATGAGCATTTTATAAGGTTTTTCAATCTCCCTCCTTGCAAGCCGTCTCAAAACCGTAGATCTATATGTTGTATCCTGTTCCTTTTAAATATATATTTGAAGTTTTGCATTTTACTTTGCAAGGTTGGGCAAATCTTCGCTGCTGAAATGTCAAAATTCACAGTTCAATCCATCTTTGGCTCGAGAAGAAATTTCAAAGTTTTGGTTGACAAAATCGCCGCGTCAAAATCCAAGCCGTGGCAAAGCTATTTGCTAAAACCTTTTTTCCTTTTCATCGATGGGTAGGCAATCATTGAAGAGCCACATGGCTGGTAACTGGCATATTCAAATGTAAAAGCTTAAAGCGGACAAAAACAACTCAGCGGCGCAAGTTTGTTTTAAACAACCACCAAAATGAAAATCGCGCATCTCACCATAACGTCATCCGCACACCAGAATTTTCTATGCCATCCATGTCTTCGTCGAAAAATTATCCCGCCTAAAACAAGTCTCATAAGTCGTACATAGAGAATGAAGGGGCCACAACACGTGCTGAAGATAGTGTGGTTCCTCCATTCGTTAAGAGTCCCATGTTTTCGAATCGTGAGCCGCAGCAGGAAGCAAATGTTCGCGAGCATGTTTCTTGAGTCGGATTGCAAAGAAAGTAACTTAACGAAGGATAAGATTGGCTACACTGTTAACCATGGCCTCGTACTATTTTTCCAAGAAAAGGCTGCTTGACACTGCCAAAAAATCAAGAACGTTCTTCAGCGTGTCCTATTGGACGAGTCCTAAACAAATACAGTTCCAGCGCGGACAAATAGATATCAACGTAAGATTCATGTTGATGATAAATTTCGATCCACACGACTTTTGATTCGTTTTTCTGGAAGAGTCCGCGCCGAAGATCTTTTGCATGCTATTTTTATCTGGTATTGCAACCCGTTGGATGCTGGAAAGATCTGCCAAGTCTCTCTTGACGATCAAACGTCTATAATAAGTTGTTTAGGTTATTGAATGACTCCGCAAGGAGGCTGATCTCCCCCACATGTCGATATGGGACTTTTCATTACATTCCGTGTGTGCGGCTCATCCCAATTAGGCAGATAATAAGACATTCCAGTCGAAAGTTTCTTTCAAACAGTTTATTAACGTGTCAATGATTCACCGTCAAGACGCCGCCAATCTGCTGCAAAGCTAATGAAGTTCAGAGCGCAAAGTTCCCAACAAGTGTTGTTCCACGAGGTGGGTTCCAGAATCTGATGTTGCTCAGAACATGATTCATGTTTCCCTCTATGCCAAGGTTCGTCGAGTTTGTCAATGATGACAAATACACTGGAGCCAACGAGTGATCGTATATTTCCATGAAAGAAAGATTGAAAGATCCCTTGCTCCTTCCCAAAATTGTTCTTCTGCATAATGCCCGAATTTTGAACGCTTCTGATAAAGTTCCAGACGGATGCGCCTATGATCCCGTTTCCTCCGAAGCATCCAGGAAAGAACTTTTCATGCAATTGGGACACGATTTTGAAAGAAAGGTCCCTTGCTCACTTCCAACCAATTGCTTCCCCGTCGTGAAGTGAGGTTGTCGTTTTCTGTCAAGGGTGCCCTTTCGGAGTCCAGAAAAAATGAACAGTTGCGCCTTAACTTCCAGGAAACTGTACCACACTTTTGCAGCAACTGTGATGCTGAAACTACGCGAAGTCGCACCAATGACGTAGAAATTCATTCGGAGGAACGGCGATTCTTTGACACCAGATATTGGACGAATCAAGAGTTCCATGTACTAGCAGAGAAGTTCATGGACTAGCGTTGGAAAGAAAAATAAAACTGATTGCTGGGAAAGGTCTTCATGCGATAGCTTTAAAGAGGGCCTTTTTGAGAGATGGTGATCAACCAGGTTAAAGAAAGTATGCAATTAGAAGGATGGACGGCTTGATGTGTATTGGAGTGGAATATTCTTGATGATCGGGCGTCACCTGAAAGGAAGCTGATCAACCGTGTCCTCGTTCTTCCAGCACGGCAAGCCTCATTGAACGCGAATCGTGTTCACAGAGAGGCATGGAATTCAATCACTAGAAGGATCCTTGGTTGCACAGCGTGTCATTTATGATTGCAATCAAGGATACTGATTGTGTCAAATAGGGATTCAAAAGAGCTAATAAGCTACTGCCAGAAATTCATCGCGACAAGTACAAAAGACAGACTGGCCCAACAGAAAGCAGCCAAAGACGACCATGACGCGGCAGTAAGAGGGCGGCCCAAGAATTGGCGTTGAAAGAGTCAGAAATCAAGAAGCGGAGAATGGAACTCATGGTATTGGAACAGGAGGTGATCGTATTGTGAAAAAAGTGAACTGTGTACCGAACTTTTTCACCCCTAACCTAGTGAACTACGTACCGAACTTCTGCACACCGAACCTTTCATTCTTCACACCATTTCATAAAGCTTCTTGTTCGTTCTCCTGTTTTTTTTGTTTTTATATGTATCTTATTCGAAAGAGATGAATAAAAGTTGTTTTGCTATACCACAGAATTATTGTAATTTTGTTTTTTCTTGTATCAGGTGCGTAGTTAATGAAACATTAAATTGTCGAATATTTACTCTCAGGTGCAAGTAGGTTTGGGCTCCCAAAAACGACAGTATCTTGCATGATAAAATATCCCTGAAAAAACCGTGAAAATCCAGGGAAATTGAGGTGCGAGTTTTGGTATACACCCTGTTTTAGTGCTAGCATCGACTCTGGTTATCTGTAGCAAGGAAATATATTTATTTGATTAAAAAGTGAACGCATGAAATTCGATTGTTCTCAGTTTAACTTTTTGTTTCTTTCACGTCGACCTTTCCACGAAATTCGAATACAATCATCCGGCGATCTGAGTAGGTTCTTTGACGGCGTAAGTGATATCAGCCACGGAAAGAGCCGACTTATCATTCTCCTTCATAATGAATCGTGTCTTGGCAGCGTTCGTAGACGCATAGTCACGTACCTGCATCCATTCGGGGTCATTAGCACAGAAACCAGTTCGCTTAATTAATTAAAGTGTTGATTAGTTTCCAAGCAAAGATTTGGGAAATACCCAGTTTCGAGAATACCTCAATTCATCATGAGCGCTCCTAATTCTAAAAAAGCTCAATTAGCTAACCCATAAAGTTAGCTTAGTATTGACGGATTTCCTATCAAAATAACGTGCAAGAAATAGCAACTTACAAATAACAAAATATTTCTTAAGAGTCCTTGACATGGGTCAAACACACTTGGGTTTTATGGGCATGCCCATTATACCCCGGTCAAAAGTGCCCATAGTGCCCCGGTCCTACAAAGGAAAACATTTCAGGCTCTAAACTCAAAAGCGTAAGGAATTCAAGAAAACTTCTTGTTTTTATGAACAGCTACAGATATACTATAACCAACATCAAAAATAGATTCTAGAATATCACTCAGTATTAGACTTAACACAAATGAAACAACAACACAATTGAAAAATATCTGAATTCTGAAAATTTTTCAAACATGTCCATTTCAGCATCTATGGATCCGCATAGTGCCAAATCGATTCGCTAAAGTGCCTTATGACCGTCTGTAGTCTTGAAAGACGGGAGCCATATATATTGTGCGAATAAGCATTTGTTGGATGGATTCTTCTGGAGTCCACATGCCCATAATGCCCCAATTCCCCTGCTTGTTTTTCTATTCTATTTCTATGCCTTCTGACAGATTTTAGCTTGTCCTGTCACCTTTTAAATGAATTCATCATCGATGTCATGTCCAAAATTGTATATAATCCTATCCGTTTGTTGTGTAATCGCCACTGATGATGGATACCACGGAATTTGAAACCGGTATGGCAATAAAGCAATAATTTTTGAATTTTCTTCTCTTTGTTTGCAGTCAACAAAAGTCTTAGGTTTGAACTTCCGTCATCCTATTGGGCTTGCTGCTGGATTTGATAAGAATTCTGAAGCACCGGAAAATCTTCTTCGTAAAGTTGGCTTCTCTCATGTTGAAGTTGGAACTGTCACTCCTCAACCTCAGCCCGGCAATCCAAAGAAACGTGTGTTCAGATTGACTGAGGATCAAGCGATTATAAATCGTTATGGCTTCAATTCCGACGGGCAGTCCAAGGTCGGTGAACGGCTGGTGGAATTGAGAAAAAGTAAGGGAAATGTTTCAATGCAGTAATAGATAGACGTACTCGGAATTGTGTGAGATGCATGTATGTTGATGATATAACCATTTTTCAAAATAATTGAACACTCCCTTTTTTCTTTAATACCGAAATGTAAATATATTCAGGTAAATTAACATACACCCAACGTTTTGGTCGTCTTGACCTTTATCAAGGGTTACAGCAATGCGAAAAGACAAGATGCTTGATAACCTTTTAAATAGCAAAATAGAATACGGTATTAAATTGAATGACCGCTCATTGCCTCAATGTAGTTCGTGTTTACTGTTCAGAGTTGGTTTCAGTAAATCGATGAAATTAACTTCAGGAATTCTAGTTCTGACAGGATTATTTTGATGGTCAATTATCTCCACATAGAAATCTTTTGTAGTCATAGCAACGTTATCGTGCTTAGATCGAATATTTAAAAGGTTGTCAAGCATCTTGTCTTTTCGCATTGGTGTA
>CAJQUW010011940.1:0-158095 GCA_907163375.1 Prostheceraeus crozeri | reverse complement strand
TCTGTAAATTAAACTTAGAAAATTCTCCACTATTAAGGACTCTGTAATATTCAAAATCCTTCCTCAAATATTCAAAAATATTCCTTATGCAGTTGCAAAATCTCCAAACTTCATCGCAAATAGATTCCAATTTTTGCCCCAAATTCCGTATGAGAATTAATTGAACATGATCTAATACACTCTGGATATTTCCAAATTCGATAGGAATTTGGGCTAAGTATAATTGATGGTACGAAAATTATTTTTAGAAGTTCAAAGCCCTGCACAATAAAAAACTTAAAATTTGATACAAGTGAAATAAAACACTTATTACTGCGCTACATCTGATAAAAAGCGGTGAAAATCTGAGAGGGCTATAACCGTGTTTATGACAAAACTTCCAAATTCTAGAAGCTAGAAGCATTTGTCCATGCCGGATGAAAATGCTCGACTTGTGTAGCGCTGATTGAAACACTTTACTGCACCGCTTCTCAGTGTTCGGTGGGCAGCAGACCCATTGTTTTTCATACAGACTCCCATTCGGCGGTCGATATTTTAGATCTATGGAAGTTTTAATTTCTTCTAAAAATTATTTAGTGTTATTACTGACTTCTTTAACATTAAGATACTTGCAAGATGTAACAAGGAAGCTCTCACTATGTTTTCCATTGACATTTTCTGTACATCCCAAAATTCATTTCATCCTTGGGAATATATAAGTTGACATTATGTTTTTGTAAATTATTGCAAAAGTTATAGAGCGATTTTTGTGAACGAAATAACTGATTGTAGTTTTACGACTCAACTAAAGTCATAAATTATCATTTTATCACTGATATTTCTATCTCAGAAAACAAGTTCATGTCATACTATCGGAGTTTATTCAACACTGCTACAAAAATGCGTGAAGAGAACGTCTTCCTAAAACCGTGGGGGTGGTGGTGGTGGCATTTGAGGAGGCGGAGGGGGTGGCAGGGGCATCATAGAGCCCATCATTGAAGGTGGAGGGGGTGGTGGAGGCATTCCACCGACACTCGGTGGTGGTACGGGCGGCGGCGGGGGCAGGCCGGGTGCAGGCGGAGGTGGTGGCAAATTGAGATGAACTTGAGCTTGATGGGCTTTTGCTTTCTGTACTTCTACTTCTTTCAGAATAGATGTAGAGCGTGGGTCGTGCTTGAATGCAAATTGCAAGAAAAATTGCTTCGCTTCGCGGTTCCAGAAACTCCATAGCTTGGCAGCGTCTTTGTCAACTTCACGACTAGGAACCTTAAATGAGATGGTTTCATATGGTTCAGCAGCGAACAGCAGGTATTGCCAACGACGGTCAGGAGGTTCCACGCGTTGTTCATAGGCAGACATGAACCGATGACGAGGAATCACACCTTCCGCAATCTCTGGATAGTCAATTTGAAAGAGCATGCTCTGCTGCCCGGTGTCGCCATCCTTCTGTTTCGTCACTTTGTAGCCAGGACGACCGATCTTCACGAACTTTTTCGGCTCAACACGCATCTTCTCCGGAGCGGGTTGAGCAGGAGCGTCCTTGGCTTGCTGGGCTGCGCGTCGCTGAAGATTGTACTGATGCTTCTTTCCTTGTGTGTGAGCCAAATAGCTGCCTTCATTGTTATGTAGCGTGAGACATAATTTGCACTCGTATGTGCCCAAATGATTTTTCATGAAGTACGGATCCTTATTCAGATCAATCGTCTCCAAAGCGAGCTGTCGAAGACGCTCTCGGCGATCTCGGTTAGCATCTGACCAAGACGCCACTCCTCCTGTTCCCGTTTTTCCACCTGCACGATGCTGGAAATCCATCTGTGAGAAGACAAATGCAACGAGTTAGTTAACATACACGCCAGGATTCAGAGAAAAACATGATACATATATAACAAATCCTCCATGCACATAGTCTTAATTACATGACTATACAGACCGTTTCATAATATATTGTCATAAAATTGTTTATCTTTAGTCTTTAAACTTATCAAATGTTATTGTAAACGAATACTTAATTAGCGACGTAAATGTAAATTGATCCTTAATTGTCTACCAAGTCCAGTGACAATCGATTTTGAACAAATGGGACTTATCTAAACGATAATGATTACTTGGTTGAGATGCGTTAATCGTATTGTGTTGTGTCATGTCATCCTGCCAATTTAGTTGGTTCTCCATCATGGCAATGATATTTGCTTTCATTTATCTCCTTTTATATCTTTCACTTGGATAAAAATTCACGACCTTCGGGTTATTGCCTGCCTTCGTCTGACCTCAGTCGAGGAAGATAAGACGACTCAGCACTTATTGCTTTAAGTGTGAAATCAGAAGTTTGCCGGAGAATGGATGGGTCGATTTTGATAAAATTTACATAGTCTTGGAGCTGATAACATCAGCTTCTTTTAAGTCCAAGCATGAAACATCTAACCGCTATAAAACAAAAGTTGGGCCTTTGTTTGTAATTGACACTCGTTTTTTGGTTAATACCAAAGCTTGTCAATGATGACAGCAAAAATTGTGCAAAATTATCAATTGCATGAAACTGAAACAAATGTCATCAAAATAAGAAATTAAGCTATATCATCTGAAGGCTTAATTAAAAAGTCTGATTCACTGATGATTACTTCAATTCCACATATCATATTGTATGTTCTGTAGGCATTAGCAAAGAAGCCGACCAAACTTTTTTTATAAAAATATGGGATATGAGATATTATTTGAAAGACTCAATCACACTTTTGAGTTTTCGCAACTAGTCATCGATTGGTTTTAATCTTCGGTCAGATCAGCGGAAGGCAGCTGAAACTACTTAAGTGACCTCTAAGTTTGATTCAGTTACGCACGGTGTATCGCATGGGTAGGGGTGAGCGAGGAGGTATGGGCCACCCTGGATTAGGACGATGTAGCTTCAAGTCTGTTCTATTAATGAATACCTTTATACCACTGTAGGATATCTTAAAGACCAAGGAATAAGAGGTAACACCACATTTACCCATACAAAATTTTTAATGGAAATAAATAGTAAAAAACCAAAATCTAAAAAAGTCGGACTTTTCAATTTTGGGTGGGAGGTATGGGCCACCTACGAAATCCAATATTTGATCGAATCGAATATGCATTTTCTACTGTGCAGTATATAATATGTTTTTTAGCAGATCATTGTGCCAGTTGTGATGCTTTGAAGTGCATAAAATCTTCTTTTTTTATTGAAGGACGTTTTGCATTATTGTACTTGATGGTTTGATATTGGTTTGATAGGTTGCAGATTTTATCAATATAATAGCAATCGAAAACTCTCCCTTACGATAAAGGGCACTTATTAAGTCATCTTCGGTAAATTGGCCGCGATTTGTTGTTCGAGTCCACGTTCGGGGCATCGCTCTTTCAACCAAATGAGTATACCTGTAACTTCCGTTGTTAATAAAAAACAAGTTTGGAATTCCTGATCATCTAAATATAGCAATTAGCAACTAAATGTTTGAAGTCGGGGTATCGTGCTTAAGGATGTACCCGAGCTAGGATATATAACCGCTCTTAATGTGATTCTTAGAAAAGCGCGGGAAATCCCAGGGTCTAAAAACAGAACAATATGAAACATTGTCAATCTCACATGATATGGATATTTTTTAGGACAGTGTTATAACAAAGTAACGATGCAGATAGTTCATGTTATAGACTTGACACGGGGATTGCTTCCTAAATAAATGTAGTATGGGGTGGTATGGGCCGGTCCATACAACCCCCGATTAGGTGGCCCATACCTCAACTTGTGGGGTGATCAAAACTTATGCTGAAAAAAACATATAAGAAGTAATGCTATTTTCTCAATACTGCAGCTAAGCTGTTATAAAGCGTTAAACCTGACAATACAAAGAGGCATTTCTTTAACATATTTTTCTATGAAAAAATAGAAAAATCATGAAAAAATATGAAAAATACTATTTTCAAAAAAAAACCAAAAAAAAAAAAAAACAAACAACAAAAAAAAAAAACAACAAAAAAAAACCAAAAAAGAAAAGAAAAAAAAGAAAAAAAAAAAAAACAAAAGATTTTTCAAAAAAAAAAATTCGAAACTATGTCTGAAACCTTTTCACATCTATATCTCGAAAACTAATTCAATTGAAGAGCTGATAATTACAAGTGTCAACGAGCACTAGATTAGCATGCAAATGATGTGCAATTATTTCACTCACTCATGTTTCGGTTTCCATACAGGGAGGTAGTCCATGCCTCCCACCTGCCCATGCCTCCTCGCTATCCCTTATGTATTAAACCCAATTATGTTTCGATGTATACAGTCTATTTGTGATATCATAGTACCATATGACCTTGTTCATGACTCACATTCTGTAGACAGTAATAGTTTATTTATATTCTCCTATTGCTGATTCACACAGCAGGATTTCTAATTCCGAACATTGCTTGTCCTGCCTTGTTGATTGGTTTCATAGCAATATACCTACACAGAGTCCCTACTCGACACCGGGTAAACGCCGTAAATTCTTTGTGGGTCTGATAGGACATCCTGTTCTTCCGTCTGATGGTGTAGAATCCTTCGACTTCTTTTTCTATGATCATTTATCCTTTGATACTTAAATTCGACGAAAACGAGCTTCTGAGAAATCTGCACAGAATCCGTAGCTGAGTAAGTAAAAATCACGCCAACACGGTGGCTTGCGTATGTTTCATTTCTGCACTAGACTTCTGCAATGTCATTTTGCAAGCGCAAGATAGCGTCGATACATCGGCTGAAGAAAGTGCAAAATGCATGGGCCAAGTTAGTTCGCCTGCTTCCTAAGAACTCCCACATCAACGAGACTTTTTATGACCATCACTGGCTGCCTGCGCATTATCACATTGAATACAATAATAATGCACCTGCGTACATTGAAACACCTGTCCCAGGTTCAAATTTATCTACATCGTAGTCAGCCTTCAGAAAGGGCCATCAGCCAGAATAAATTATACTCTTCTCTAGAGGTTGGTTCGCACTGGCTGTAGTTTTGTAGTCAACGATTACATTTGTTGAAGTTTGTAGCTGGCAGCCAAATTGACTATCGCCAGCTACAAATCGATCTGTCGCGGCAAACAATCGCGGTGGTAACAGCCAATAGAGATGAGATGTATAGCGATTGAATTACGCGTAGTTGACCATTTCACTCGCGTTGAATCAACAGCGACTGTCGCCGAAATGTCAACTGAGATTTTCATTGAAATAGTGCAACAGTATTATATGCAAAGACTATAGTAATAAAGTTTGCAAGCAAAATTGCTGGAGAAAACTTTCATCTGAGTCCGGAATGGCATCGATGATGCTATAAAGAGATGGAAAAACTGACGTGATCAGCATAGTCGCTGTAAGGAGAAGCGAAACAAAATCAGAGAAATCAGGATCAGCAGCCAAAAAGATTAAGATTTGGGAATTTTATCATTGCCTGAAATGGCTTGATGCCCTATAGCAATGATATGCCTTGATTGCCGATATAGCAATATCTCAGATAATACACCGGAAGAGTTAAACGTAGCGGATGCTGATATGGATTCTAGAAATCTCTGCAATCACGAGGACAATGCGGAAACGTCTTTCAGTGTGAATGCTTCATTTGACTTCACTGCAGAAAAACAAACTGCAAACTACAGCTACTCATGCGTCTGTAGCTGACTACGAACTGCTAACGACAAACTAAAGAGTCGCTAGCGAGCACAGTGAGAACCAGCCTTACGGGTAAACGCTGCACCGACTGGCGACTAATTCGATAGAATAGAAATGATAACAAATCTGCAACAATATGAGAAAAATTTCAAAGAGATGTTCAATGAAACTATTATAATTTCTATTATATAATTAACACACATACCATATTCATGATTGTAGTTATTGGATGCTCTATCTATTTTCTGTTGTATTAACTTAGCACATACACCATATAGGTGTGTTCATAGCTTTATTACAACACTGAAATATCATTAAAATTTTATTTCGACATTGAATTAAGCATGATCCATATTATGAGATTAGAGATTTACATCAGAGGAAAGTGTTCAAATACAAGACCATGTTGTCTAGAACCTGAATTGACACAGATTGACAATCCTGTCTAAAATCTGTGTGCTCAAACCCGAATTTCGGGTTTTCTCTGGTTTATGATGATCCAACCCGACCCAACCTAACTTCAAAATTGTCCTACCCGAACCCGTACTTTCGGGTTCGTTTCGGGTCGGGTAGGATCGTTCATCTTTATTCACGAAACAAGCTCATCGAAAATTTTTTGCACATTAAGGAATTCTTCAAGCTATCGTCACTGATGACGGAACACATTTCAGCGACGAGCAAGTTGATGAGGTTTGGGGGTAAAAGGTCGTGGGGATGTATGAGTTACTCCTTGGTATTTAAACTGTGCCACCCCATATGACTGACATCCAAGCTGACGGGTGAGGGCCGTCGTTGACTAAAATCTTTAATTAATGCAATAAGAGAAGTTTGGAAATAGCCTCAAAACCTTCAAAGAGTGGTGGATATTCTTGTCCGGAATACTTTTCCCATTGGCACTGCGGAAGTTAGGGTCATGGCACCTCCGGCATCAATGTACTATCTCCAGCGCTGTTGTTTGGGATTCATTATCCAAAGGTCGTAATATCCGAGCATCAGCATCCCTGAACACCACTGAAATATTATATTACCATGGAAATAGTTCAAGACCATTTTTCGGTATAATAATTTGTCAATTTGAGAAGGGTAATCGAAATTATGGGCGAAGATGAAGGAAGCATTCAACAAAGGCATGTGAATCGAGTTCATACTTCGAGACCCCATTACCATCAAGTAATAAGAAACCAGATATTTATCACTCAAGCAACCGAGAAACGCCCCCCCCCCCCCCCCCCCCCCGCGTGTGCAACTAACCCCTTGTTTTGTAGTGCTTACGTTCAAAATTTTGCTTTCCCCCCCCCCCCGACCCCCGAGAGACAATCTTGAATTAAATCCTCTGCTTGTGCTGACACTCACAAGGGAAGTTGTTATACATCACTTACATAATTTCTCACATTACTCAAACAGAAGAAACTAATTTTCAATTCCGAAAGGGCATAGACTAACAGTAGCAAAAGAAAAAAAAATACCCCCTAGATGACCCTTAATTAGAGATACAATCATAACAAGCACAACTATACCCCCCCCCCCCCCCCCCCCCCCCCCCCCCCCCCCCCGCGCCTACCCCCCATCACCATTTGATGTAGTCAACAAATGAGAGCTCTCCGACGTGCAGCATTCTGCTTTCGGATTTGCTAGTGCTTGCTACCTACATAGTATGATGTCTGGAACAAGTGTAGTTTTCTGGAACAAGTAGTAGAATTTTCCTCGTGTAGCATGTCATAAAGGTCATCGGACAGACCTTGATTTTTGAACTTCTGAACCGGATACGACGAAGGGCTCCACGATTAATGAGTCACAATGGTTTCGAGATTGGCGACAACACCCAAGCAATGGGGACATCGATTACTATCTCTCTACGATCACTGAAACGCAAATTCCTCACACATATTTTGCCGAACAGTAACCGCAACTTTCTCCTCCTCTCCGCAGCCTCCACATCCTCCTAAACGTCGCAGTTGTAAAGATCAAAACGCATTGCAGCCGAGGCCCATTTTCTGAACGCATGCCCTTAGAGATTCAGTTGTTATTAACACAGCAGCTCCCCAACACCATTCGTCATTGGAATATCGTCAACCACAGCTTTAATCGGGGTTAATTGCACTAAACACATGACGCTTCAATTTACAGTTGGTTGATTTCTAACTGAACTCAATATAATTTTCAAGTTGATCACGAATATTTAGTGAATGAATGAAGTTTTTCATATTTTCAATGTGTTCACAAGTATATTCTCGTGATTATGTTGTCTTTATTGCTTTTTGTCTATGGGAAGTGCTCATGGACCAATAAAAAAATGCCAAAAAAGGATATTTGAAAAGGGATTTGCATTTGGATTTTTGGTCAGGCGCCGCTCACTATTTTTGTCGTGACGGGCAATCGCTGAAGATGTGAGTATGGTTCTGATAACTTAAATTGTTTTATTTAAATAATTAAGCAGCTATGCCAAAGAAACAATATTACAGCTGATCAAATCTCCATCTGATGAATAAGCGAAGTGTAATATGACAGGAAAACGGTGTCATTCAATGTGACGCCAATTTTGGATCCAGATTGAATATGCCTGTATTTATTGGTGGAAAGTAGATGTAAGATGTCATCTTCGATGCATCATGAGTCATGATCACACATGTAGGTCTTTAGTGAGTTCTGGTGCAACTCTTCACACTGAAATTGATATACTAAAGCACGCATTGAAATCGGAACAGCGATGCATCCATAAACCTCGCTGGTACTCCATCTGATTGTCCAGTATTGGCAAGTAGCTCTCTGAAGCTAGTGATCATCTCTTCACCAATTCGCTTTCTAATTACATACGATTCTAACCTATGAAGAAATAATCCTTCATACATTGAAAGATTTTGACCTTTTACATATAAAACAAGAATACCTCTTGCAATAAATAGTCATATTTCTCAAAGGGAAGGAAAACAAAACGAAGTGAAGCATGACCAATCGAGGCAATGTTAAGAAATTCTCCAATGCACATGTATTGATACATTGAGTGGAGTCTCTCATTTCTTAAAACTATAATTCATTTAACAACGAAAGTAAATGAACGATAGATCAAATTGCCATGCAAAAGAGGTGCGGCTGGTAGGATTCAAACCTACGATGAAGTTTAACAAGACTTGTGCTCTAACCAACTGAACTACGAGCCACTTGTGCGACTGTGTCAATTGGCAGAACTTTGCACCGACTCAGCCGTCTCCGATGGCCACTGGCATACATAGGTGTTAATTAAGTAACAACCACAACTTTTGCTACATATTTCAGCGATCAGCTAAGGGAAATGCCTTCAAACTCTAGCATAGGGAACTAATAGATGCAAAGTCTTGTAGACTTAACAATGAATAAATGGATGAATTAACACAAGAGTATTTTAGAATTTTGATTTCAGAGGAGAACAGTCTTAGTGCCAGCTCTCTCAGAACCAAAGTAAAGTATCATTGCAATAATGTACATAGAATTCTACTGAAAAGTGGGAAAGTCAAGTAAACACGATACGGGTCTAAATAACGAAACTTGTAACGAATATTTAAAAGCTATCCGGAGTGAACAGTGTGTATTACTTGATTATTTAAACACAGTAAAAACATGCATGACGCATAAATTAATCAAGCTCTTGATTAATTTGCAATTTAGTGCTTCTCACATGCACTCCTTCACATGTAATCAATATCTGGTTCACCTGCTTTTTGTGCTAACAAAAATTCGATTCGACTTAAATTCCCTCATCTGCAATGTTAAACAAACACATTCTCTCTTCACTAAATCCATGTCAAGCCTCCTTCATTTGAGCAATGGCTTTTGTGTGATCAATTATGAGCAATTTATGAAGTTTATCTTCTTCATTTGGAGGTGCATGCGAAACATTCCTATTTGGTGAATATGTTTCAAAATACTTAGCTTGCTATTTAGATTACTCCTCGCCGATAAATGATGTGCACAATGAGCAGTGCAACAACGTCATCTGTGCGCAATTGTGTGAGCGGTCATGTACAATCATTATTTCTTCCAATATTCAGAGACAATGCCCTCTCCTGGAAACGACACCCACCCAACTACACAACCAGTCAACTCTTGACATCCATGATTTTTCCATTATGCATAGCTCAGTGCATGGAATAGGCATACAGTGGGCAGAGTGTCGACCATGGCTCGGTGTTCTCCTTGAAGAAATTTCTGATCCGAAATTCGCTTGTCTTTTAATCTTGCGCATGCTTCTTCAACTAGTTATCTGTACTTCAAAATATTTCAAAATTTCGGGTTCTTAAGGTTTCAATTTATCGCCGATTAGTAGGGATCTGACAAATGTGCGGATAAAACTTCAAATATGTTTTTTAGTTATGAAAGGAACAAAATATATGTTTTATAGTGTTTTCTTGTATCATAGAAATTACATTGCAGTGTCGCATGTAAATCATTTATATTCAAAACGGACAATATACTTATAGGAAGAATTAAACTTACAGAAAAAAATCCATCGTGAATATCAAAAACATGAGATGTGTTTGTGGCAAAAGTAAAACTACGTCAAAATGTCTTCGTCATTGTATCCATTTACTGGAAATGATTTCAACATACATGTACATTTGTACATGCTACACATTTTGTTCAGTCATTCACTTGTGATCACGAGAAAAAATGGTGAGTCATCATGATTTCTGAAGGCTGTCTTCCTTTAGGCGGCACCGGTTGTCAAATTGGACATTTATGTAAACCGAGAGCAATCGCTCAAAGTCGTCACTTATATTGTGGCGCGCTTCTGGTGTAGGCAGTGTTGTTATTTGCTGCTGAATTTCCGCAATGCGGGAAATTATAAAAAAAGTTCGGAAATGCTAGGAGAAATATGAACCTGCGGGATTATGAACATGTAATTAACCTCAGGTAGGAATAGGTAATTAAATGATATCTTATGTTCTTAGCATTATGCAAAAAAACAGCTGTATATAAGCCATTATACGAGGACAAGGTAGAAGTTGAAAATTTTAAATCATGACAATATAGTTGCCAGTCATTCGTTTTTTTATTTCCATCCGTTTTCCGTTTTTGCCAGTTTTCGTCTTATCGGAGTTTCTTATCGTGGCACTTGAATTTTGTACGTTTTTTATGTCAGTTTGTCTGTGTTTTTCATCTGATAACATCTTACCTGATTACGTTCGTTTCTTTGCTGTGTAACGGTGCTTAAATATATTTTGCATCTTAAAATGGTTACCAGCACAAGCGAAGAAGAGCTTTTTAAAGGAGACGTAAGGCAATCCTTACCCCTTCACCCTGTAGAAGCTATAGTGCACCCCTGATATCACCATTATGTCTGATGGTCCATCTGTCTTGGTTGGTTGTCACAACGGTTTCCAGAAACTCCCTCGCTTGTTAGACTGGATCGTGTCAATCTACATCGCTCCATATTTCAAACGCTGTCGGAGCTGCGTGCGAGGAGCTTAGAAGACTTGTGGAACAATTTAGTGATAATACAGCTAATTTATCTGTGCTCATAAAGATGCACAAAAAATTTTGGAATTGAGTGGACATCGAATGATTGAGCGTGTGGAAATCAGATGGATTCAACTTTTTCGGCAATCAACCGACTCCTAAAACAGACCGTATTTACGTGAATTTTTACTTCGTCACTCAATCCGATCGTCCAAATAACTTGACCAATAGGCGACTCATTGAGATTCGTTTTGCCCTCGTGTGACGTTTCCTTGGAAGTTTACCTTCAAATTTTTGAATTCAGTGCTGCCGAAATTCGAAGAGTTTGAGAAATAATGCTGATGAGTTTTAATTCATCAGATGTACAACGATGTCACATTTATTCAAGCAAGTTCATGTCTTTTTCTTCACAGCAAACATGTAGAGGATAATGCACGTCAGTTATGCTCGATCACGGTTAATTCAAGCAATTTTTTGTGGCAATAATCGGATATTTGCGAAAACGCCGATTCGATTTCACGCGATTCCGAAATGTGCGACTCAGCGTAGGATTAATCGAAAATCTCGCGATTCTGAATGTTTTGAGATTCAACGATTAGAATTAAAAAATCAATCTGGCTTGCATTATTTTCAATCTCTAGAACATTTTTCATTAAAAATAGCTTCCATTAAAATTGAGAGCATGTGACACATGCTGCAGTCTAGGGTCAAATTGAAGCTGCCTTATTAATTATTGCGATACTGTATTTGTAAATGCTTGGCAAAACTGGATAATAAATCATAAAACCAAAAATGTCGTGAACAAGGCATGAAAACACTTAATAATCCATTTCTAAGATTTTACTGCTATTAGTACATGTATGGCCTAATATGAAGCATAGTATTAATATTTATATTTTCCTGCTTCGGTTGTTTTAGTCTTTATCAATTATATTTTATCGAACACAACTGTAGGAGTATTTGCCACTTCTATCAATCTTGAAATAAGCATAATTGCGCATAAATTAAATCAAACTTCGCTATTAGATTTGTAACATTCGCAAAATATTAGCATTAAGGGCGTGCGCGCACTAAGCGGCCAGGTCGCGGCGACCATGGCCGCTGCGGCCAAAAAAATGTACGACCATAACAGCGGTCGCGACAGCGATCAATCGACGCCATTTGTTGAGGAAAAAATGAATGAGGAAGAGGTTGCAGCAGTTTATTATCTATTTGTCGTGGGAAGGGTCGCCAAGTGCACGCTCTGTCATAGGCTGCAACGTTTATTAGGCTGCATTTACACTTGCAACTTGATTGCTGACACTTTTCGATCCATGATGAGTCAGAAAAGAATGAACAAACAATTGTAGTAAATGCATACCTTCAATAATTGTGCTTCGTGCGTCACCAGACAATAGCAATCTAGCGAATGGCGATGAAGAGAAATGCATTGATTTATCAGCTTATCATCCTCTGAGTGTCAGTAAAAAGTGGCAGATAAAGTTCAACACGGCTGAACTTTAGTTGACACTCAGAGGATGATAAGCTGATGAATCAATGCATCTCTCTTTATCACCATTCGCTAGATTGCTATTGTCTGGTGACGCACGAAGCACAATTATTGAAGGCATCCCTTTACTTCAATTGTTTGTCCATTCTTTTCTGACTCATCATGGATCGAAAAGTGTCAGAAATCAAGTTGCACGTGTAAACGCAGCCTTACTGGTCGCCGCGACATCCTGTCCGCGTGTGCGTCGCTGCAAATCTTGATGGTCGCCACGACCAATTGGTCGCGTCGGCTAAGTGCGCGCGCAAGTTGACGACTTCCCATCTCCACAACAATGAGCAAGCATTCCTGTTGGCCGGCGACCTGGCCGCTTAGTGCGCGCACGCCCTAAAGGGATGTCCTCAGACTTGAGCAATTTTGGCACCAAAGCTCCTTGGCAGCCTTAGACACTGCGTTTCGCCCTACAAAGGCTCGTCAGAGTGGCTCGGTTTGGCCCGAAATAGCTTAAAATATCTAGAACTCTACAATCTTTATGATGTACAGTCGCATAGCAAGGCCAGGATAAAAAACACAGAGCAGTCCTTGAGCTTGCTCAACCATTCCAGATATTTTAAGCTAGTTTATGCCATTCCGAGCCAAACTGACGAGCCCTTGTAGGGAGAAAAGGTCAGCGTCTACTGCTCCCAAGGAATTTTTTGTCTAAATTGTTCAAGTCTGAGGACATCTTTCTCATCTATGCAATAGTCAGCATATCTTCCGAAAATGACAAAAATCTTCTGCATCCGCATTTTCAAAACCGCTCTTAGATGGTAACCGTCACCTTGAGAATTTACCGTCCGTGTTTTTATCTAATGTGCGAGCCATGACAAACAAAATCGATGAAATTCGTGCAATCGCATCGACATTAACACTTCACCTGATCGTAATTGTTGAATCTTGGCTAACAAACATGATAAGTGATTCACAAATCCATATACCTGGCTATTAAAGACCTTTTCGAGATGATAGGCAAGATGAAAGAATGGGCGGCGGTGTTTGTTGTTTCGTCAGTCAAACAATTTCATGCATTCAACTTACATTCGATAATGATTTCTGCCAATCTCTCCCAATCGAAAATGTCTGGCTACGTTTTCCACAGATTCGTCTGATAGTTGTTGCTATTTATGTGCCTCCAAATTTATCTTCTATGATTCTCCAAGAAGTAACCGATTACTTAATTTCCCGGTTCGACATGGCCACAAAAATCAATGTTGATGATAGATTGATCTTACTTGGTGATCTAAACAAGCTTCCAACCCAAAATCTGGAAAACTATCTTTCTTTGTACCAACTTGTTAATTTTCCAACGAGAGAGCGCCACTCTGGATAAGATTCTTATTCAAGAGAGCATGACAAGTAATTACTTGGATCCTATTCCCTGCCCAAATATCGGATCCTCAGACCATAAATCAACTCTCTTGAAGTCTTCTAGCACCGATGCGCCAACATCAAGATTTGTTAAGATGATGGATTTCAGACAGAGTAATATCGACGGATTTGTGTCCTATCTCGGTTCTTTACCTTGGCATCAGTTCTATCGATTAGATTCTGGCATTCAACAAAATACATACTTGTTCTATGAGTGGGTTTATGATGCGCTCCAACTTATTCCCTTCGTATTTGTTGAACTCAGAAGTACTGATAAAAAGTGGATGACACCTCTCGTAAAATACATCATCAATTGCAAGAACTCAGCTTTTCGATCAGAAAATTTTCAAATTTATGATCATTTAAAGGGTAAATTGAAAAATGAGATAGCGAAAGCTAAGATGTCTTGGAAGAAGAAATTAAAGCATAAGAAAAAACGGACTATGGGCACTAGTGAATGACATTAAAGGTGTGACAGTCGAACGATCTGCCGTAAGCTCGATCATTTCACAATTCGATAGTCCATTTGAAGCTGTTGAGGCCATCAATGAAAGCTTTTGCAAAGTATTTTCACCTTCTCCAAACTGGGACGATATCATAGAATTGAATATTCAAGAAAATAATTCTCCGTGGCGAATGGACATTTCCGTCGAGATGACTTTCAATGAGTTATCTAAACTCAACTCAAAGAAAGCTTGTGGTAGCGACAATATACCAACTAAGCTTATCAGAGAATGTGCGGACATATTTGGAGGGCCTATTACTCATCTATTTGCATTATCGCTGGAGTCTGTGGAAGTGCCATCACAGTGGAAGATAGCAAGTGTAGTTTCTATACCCAAAAAGAAGCAAGTGTCAATCAATAATATACGTCCTATCTCACTCTTGCCTGTCTTTGCAAAAACCTTGGAACGAATTATTGTCCATTCCTTGAAGAAAGCGTTTCTCAAAACTTACGGTGAAAATCAGTATGGTTTCAGACCGAACTCTTCGACTCTATTGGCTCATATTGATCTTATGGACCATCTAACATCAATGCTCGAAAATGCTCGAATCAGGGTGCTTGTATAATTGCATTTGATCTAAGTCGAGCTCTCGACCGTCTTGGCCATGAACATATTTTCAACAATTTGAAAGAAGCATAGTTCCTTTCCCAGTTCATCCGATGGTGCATGAACTACTTGAAAGGGCATTGTCAGTATGTTTCCGCTGATGGCTGGAATAGCTCGCTCATGCAAACAACGTCAGGCGTTCCGCAAGGTTCATGTCTGTCTCCTTACCTTTTCTGTTCACAAGTCGGTTCCTTGAAATGCTACGGTACAGAATCTAAGATGTTTAAGTATGCCGACGACATTATTGTGGTTCTTCCCGTTGACACAACAAAAAACCTAAACAACGAAATAGATAAGGAAGTTATGAATGTTAGCCAATGGTGTGATGCTAAAGGTCTCCTTGTCAATCGAGAGAAAACCAATGTCATGGTTGTAAAGAAACAATCCACACCAAGTTCGGTAGAAATTGGAATTTTGGCTGCCCCTTTTTCTGAGATGAGAATTTTGGGTATCCAGTTTCAGGATAATTTAAAATGGGATGCTCACGTTGCTAACATGTGCAAAACATCATCGAGAAATATCTATATTTTGAAGCAATTAAAGAAAATGGGTACATCTAAAGCCGAACTAATTCAAGTATACAACTCAATCATTCGAAGTTTACTTGAATATAACAGTCCATTCTTCGTCAGAATGTCTACGGCAAACTCCAACAAAATTGAAAAGGTTAGGAAGCGCTGTCATCGCATCATCTGGGACTACCACTGCACATGTGATCTCCTTACCCCTCGTCACCTTCATCGAGAGACTGCTGCTCTTAAGCTTTTCAGAAAGATGCTTGATCCTGATCATCTGTAACACCACCTTATACCGCCATTTCTGCCCTCCTCCAGACGAATAGAAGTACCTCTATGCCGCGCGCAACGCCGTAAAAGGACCTTCATCCCTGTCGCTGCTAGACTTTTTAACGAGAGAACGTAGAAAGTGGATTATTTTTTGTGGATTTCTTTGACTTTCTGTGACATAACTTAATACTTTTACTACCTCACCAAAAGAAATGTTCGATTTTCATTATTTCAATATAAACACATCCATATAGGCGACAGCATCCGAAAGCAACAACACGACAGTAGAGGGTTTGCCATCCGGCAAAACTTTCGTGAGCGTTCTCATTTCCTTATGCTAATATAGCTCGACTGGATCGTGATTATCGGCATTTCATTATTCTTCATTATTCAAACCTTTATTGAATCATCGGACCACATCTGAACATCTTAATAGCGAAATATAATCACTATGCATGTGTTTGCCATCTTATTTCCATCACAACCTTGGAGTCTCATTTAATATTCAACTGATTTTTCATCGCAAGGCTTGTGGAAAAGTGTTTAGGAAATGAATTGTTTACCTATCCTGTGTTCAGCATTGCTACGGCCATTATGGCGGAACATATTCGTTTTTAGTTTTGATGATTTCTTCATCACAATTACAATGAAAATAATTGAGCATTATTTTTCTTAAATTCGTCATCAAATAAACATTGTGGTGTCGAGGAATTAATGAATTCGGGAAAATGATGAACCCATTTAGAGAAGCATGTTAGCAGTTTTCCACTTAATATAACCCGGTATATTAACTGGAAAATGACGAAATCGCAGAATGAGTTTGCATCAGGTTAATATACTCGGGTACATAAAGTGGAAACACCACAAAATGAGCATATTAAAGATGTGAGATGGAATTCATCACTTAAAGCAACAATAGTTTATTAAGGTGCCTACCCGGGTATATCAAGTGGAAAACTTCGGTATTCATGGAATAGAGAGGAGTATGATTGGGAAACACTTATTTGGATAGCGGATTCTCGGCAGTTGATTCTTAAGTAAACATACGCAAATTTTTTGAAACCTTTTTAAGAAACCTTGCGATAACTTTCAAATGATTTGGAGTCAAGGCATTCGTCAGTTTATGAAATCAAATGTACTGGCGCAGCAGAGTGACAGCTGTGTTATTTCTTACCTTAAATTTAGGAACAATGAACATTCATGAAGTGATATAGCGTCTCCACTTTTGAATCATTACAAAGTTCACATAGACGCTCTTCATATCGCAATCAATTTCCACAACTTCTGGTTGCAAAATCTAATTTGTGATTTTTGTGTCCTACAGTTTAGTATTCATCATGGGGCCATTATGATAAACATTTGGGCATAGTAATTAAGACCTGGAACTTGTCGAGTAATCAGCAAGGGAAATACTGGGAAAATTGTCTCCGAAAATGCGCGGGAACCCTGATCGATGAGTCTCAAATGTGAGAAATAAGTCAAAGCAAAGGTCAATGCAAAAATACAGGAGTGTGAATGAAGACACTTCGAAATTAAGTGTTGAAACTGACGCTGCCTTCGGGAGGTTTCGGTCGATCCAATATCTTATTGACCTCTTCTATCAAGTCGATGTGGAATGAGGACACACAGTGGATAATTTGTCAGGCATTCTGCAGTTTTGTAGAGTTTGCAACCCAGTCTCATGCGACAGATATAAACGTCCTCGAAAACATCGCAATTGCAATCATGTCTGTGAATGATGCAATGATGGCATAAAACCAATCTTATTTCAGATCACACAATATGTGAGACACCGACATGTTTGCACTAATTTCAATATAGGACCTGAGGAAATGATGAATGATTATGTAGAACATCGTTCTAATGACTTGAGTAATTGCGAGCTATGAGAAACTCGAGTTGGAACTTCCATTACCAACATTTTCATCGACAGCATGGATTGTCATTTTGACAGTTTATTATAATGCTCTTCCATTATGATTAAAAACAAGCAGTCCACATGTGGACTTCCAAATTGATTTTATAAGATTAGTGTTTCAAAAGTTTAAGTACAAAATGTTGACGATTATGTTATTTATTTAGCATCGCAAACCACGCTAAAATGACATGTTTAGTTTTATGAAATCTGGACCGATGTGTGAAGTGCTTGATAGTTTTTCTCATAACTCGATTTACAGCCATACACGGGAGGTTATTCATAGTTAGATAGCAAAAAACAGATTTGATGCACTCCCTAATTTATTGGCAAGTTTAAGTAAAAGGTTAAAAAGAAATTTACACACCCGACGTTTCGTATCACAGATACATAATCATGGGTAGAGAAATAGGACAATGCAATCATTTAAATACAAAGTCAAGCGTTTTGTAGTCAAGCTTTCTCATAACTGAATAACTGATGTATCAGAACCATGAAATATAAGAATAATGAAACCAGACCATATCCTCTAAAGTGCGCAGCCTGCCCAACATCTGAATCAAAAGGATGTTAATCTTGTAACGTCTATAATGAAGTCCATGTCGCTGAGTCAAGCATAACAAATAAATTGGGCCATACATGGCTGAACATCATCAATTTCTTCATTTGAAGCAGACCATCCTTAATGCTGTAAAGAACAGAGGATCCCGAAATTCATTTGAGGCCTTGTTTATAGAAGACTTGTCAAAGGAAGGAAGGGTTTCGACCTTCCAATTTTTCTTTCCTGTCTTTTCATTTTTTCTATTTTATCTTTTTTACCTGCTTATCAATGTTTTTCCGATATTCTATGTTGTAGCATAGCTTGACAATTTCAGGGGAACTACCCGAAAAATGTTACGAGTTTAAAAAATATGAAATTAATGAATTTTTCACTCTTCTTCATCAATTTAAAAATGTATTGAGATCCATTAAAAGTTTCAAAAAAGCAGGTTTTTTGTATCATAATTTGGGAAAGAAATTTCTTCGAGCAATACTTCAATTCATCTGCAATATGACTTTTATATTTTTGAATATGGCTTTCAGATTCTTAAGATATCTCGCACTAAAACTTCTGAAGCGTCCGGCACAACCAAAGTCATTAGAATATTCAAAGAGCCTATTGAGTACATATGTGCATGCCTTAAAGTCCCACAAATCTGATGTTGCAATCTCACTTTCCATCAACGAAAAATTTGATTCAAAAATCTGATAACGCAATCCACATTACCGGGCACATAGATTAATGTCTGCGCCGTCATCTCACTATCAGCAAAACGTAGAAAATTAACAACAAGAAATTAGCAACAGTTCTAAAAATGATGTTGCGTGACTCACATTAGCAATGTAACCGTTTCATCGACATTTTATCCTGAATCGATGATGAGCTAATAAACCATAAAATGATTTGCAGATCTATGAAGGTTTTGATGTCATTCTCATCCAAGATTTTCAAATTAAATAGTTTTTTGCCTATTTTTACAATTAAGCATTTGGCACCAGTGCTGATATCAACTCATGCTGGATCATATAATTCAATCTTCATTCTTGTCGTTTCAAGTGTTTCACAATAAACTGACACCGCGAATGTATTCTGTTGGTAAATGTATTCTAATGGCCAATGAATTGAAGAATCAATCTTATAATCAAAGGCTGAATATGCATACATAATTATATTGAGCTTTTTGCATGATTACTTTGTTAATTTTAACTTGGATGGACAATGGAAATCGCATCGTTAAGGGTTGGAGCATCTTGCGCTGTCAACGGCCACATTGAAGCAGTTTATGTGATCACAAACATGCACAAACCCATAATGCACATAGGGTATAGAGTGGCAAGACCCCAACTATAAAATCTGCAAAATGAATTCATATGAGTGTCAAGTACCCAAAACAAGACCTTATTTTGTTAAACTGATTTCACCAGGTGGGTTTTGACCAAACCTGTTCTGCAGGCTGCTGCTACCACCAATAGAAGTTTCAAACAGTGTTTTGCGTCCATAGTAATCGTCATTGCGCTTGTATTGACATAAAGTTGTAAATCTTCTTCATATACTCGTACATGATGCTCAAGAATAACCTGACTCTTCTTTCACTTTCAGATATGAGTCAACAAACTCAAGCGGCTTGGAATCAAGAGACGAAAAATAAATTGAACGAGAAAGTCTCGTTTTCTCTGCACGAATTGTCAAGCCTAACTCGACATCTAGTCAAAACGTCCAAATCAACTGATTATGTGATCCAAGCTGCAAAGACTACTGTCAATCACGAAACAAATATCGAAAATTCTTTGGGTGCATTAAACAGAATAAATCTGATTTCTTCACACTTACACTTTCAAGCTGAATCTATTGGGAAAAATTTAGCTTTAATTGACGAAGTAAAAGATCAAATTGATGGAATTATCAAATAATGTGTGTTTGATATTTGGGTGCTCTCTTTTTTCCAAATTGTTGTTGATAGATGTCGTTTTGACTTTTTTTCAAGAGCCAGCCATTTGAAATAGATTTAACAGTATTTAATTGATGTTCTTTGTTCAGGCGAATCTACTGTAAGTGGAAGAGTATCAATCATTGTTTTTATATAATTGCCAACTTCATGTGTTTTTCGTCATTATCATTGATTTTCAGCATAATTTAGGCGAATTCACGGTCGGTAACAGGCACTGAAATAATAGTGCTATAAGAAAGACATTCCTGTGATATGAAATGCTATTTGTTTGACTATCTGATGAGTCATTATGACAACTTGTGATTGACATTTTCGCGATGGCATTCTTATAAAAATCTGTAAATAATACTCCAGCCAATGTATAATGCATTTATAATAAATCGGATGTCTACAATCAATCAATGCGTTTTTATATCATTTCAATGTATGGGAGATCACCATTGGGAAATATTTCATGCCACAGCATCCAAATACTTCTACTATGGAAACGTAGGATGCTCAGTTAGTGCAGAGTTGCTTGTTTTATCCATTTTCGAGAAAAAATTCGCATTAATTAATTACAATGATAATAAATTCTTTATTGACATATACGAGCAAAAGGCGGTGAATTGCATAGAGATCAATGCCGTTGAAGACAGCACCAGCTTCTTAAAAAGATTTTGTAGAGAATCGGAAGCCACATATTCAAGTAATAACAGTGACTTCTAGCTTGTACAGATAAAAGTTGTTTCGAAAATCGAATTCCTTCACCTCGAAAATTCAAATTTTAAAAATTGGGGCTACCTAGTGAACGAGTTTGTACAGCAATCCAATACAAACATTTGGGTGATATAAATAGAATATGTCAAGTACCTCCTAGGCAATTCTCTATAAGAACAGCCGTTAAAACTGCAAAAGACGATTTCCTCGACAAAAAATGACAAGATTTTCAAGAAGACTTGTTGCTATATGTAGAATATGTAGGCCTACAGGTATTCCAACCGATATCTGAGCTTGAACATACACTTCTCCAGCAATGCTGCTATCCTACAACCGGATCCTACAATAACTGAAAGAATAACACGATTTCCTGATAATAAGACTTGGTGCTGCATGGATAATGAGTTTGTATGGTATTCCAATTAGTGAATATTATTCTATTAACCCTGATCTTGAACATGCGCTTTTCCAACATTGCTGTGCTCTTGCAACCGGTTAATATGCAATAACTGCAATAAACCGATGTAAAAATTGCCAGTTGTAAAACCATGTCCCTTAAGACATTTGTTTATATCTTCCCTTTTTTTAGAAACTTCGTAATTTTTAAATACGGCGTGTTTTAATTTAACCATGTAATATATGCTTACAACGAAATTTCGGAGAATGAATATAATTGCCATTCAAATCTATAAAAAATGTTTTAAAAGCAGTAGGCTAGCATTATTTTCCAATCATAGAGCAAATATAGTAGGTAGGCCCCATTGTCGAATCAAAAAGTATCTGTATACAGTGAAAATTTTTATATGAAAAGATTCAGTTTTTTGCGGAGATTACGTTCCTGCAGTTTTGAAAAAGCTAAACTTTTGCCAATTTATATACTACTGACATGACGCCCCTTCATAAGTGGTATGCAACAAGTTGGATATCAATAGGTATGAATATTTGCTAATAAACATCCTGACTAAGCGGAAATTTAGCTGTTTATTATCAAGAGAATTTCATGATCCGTTTTATAATGGAAGTCTTCAAGAAAAAGTCGCGATATTATTCGTGCTTTCTGGGCTGAAATATCATATTTCTAATTCATGAAAGCAATAGCAGGTCATCGGGTTGTCAATTTAGCAAATATTACCTCTCCAGGGCTGTCATGACACGGACTATCTGTAAAATAATATCATTTCCTTCTACTTTATGCGATCATGATCAGTCAATTCCGCTGTAATTTCTTCAAAACTGCATAAATGTGCATATCTCACATTTTGAAACAATTCCGACTGTATCTCCCTTGAGTTCATTTAATAAAATCGAAACTGTATACACATTGGGTATTTGATAAATGCTTATTAGGTAGGTTACCACTCTACCTAATATACTTACTCTATGGATGTGATTAAAATGGAGAAGATAAATGACTTATCATTTCCTTCAAAAATCATCGAATATTCTCAATAGAGGTTAGATTAGAAATTGAGTGAATTTCGACTACAATATAAAAAACGTATATAAACGTTTTTCATGATTTATCTGTAAATACGACGTACCGCTTGACGAGAGTCGTCGAAAGGCCTCGCGGATTACAATTCACGATGAAACAGATGTTTTGTCTCCAATTTATATGCAAAGATAGTGAGTTGTTAGTGACAATGCAAATTTCAATGGACAAGTGATGCTGTTAGTGATTTGTTAGCTTAGCAGTGCTACTGTGCGGTCGCCCCTGGAGTGCAGCTTTTTTCAAAATTCTGTACAGTTTGGTGCTCCCAAGCTTGTAATTGACAAGCAAATAATGAATAAAATATCTTTGGATAGCTTGCGTATTGCCTAGAACTCTTTCCTGTCAGTCCCTCGCAGGGCTGTGGAGCCGGAGCCTTAAGGAGCCGATGGTTTTGGTTGGAGCCGGAGCCGATTTATCACAAAGGCTCCGGCTCCGATAGTTTGAGCTTTGATGTAAATCTAGAATTTTGAAAGTTATTAATTGGCATCATAAAAAAATTAAATCATTTGAAATCTAAAGATATGTCTTTTAAGTATACCAATGATCTGTCCTCCACGATATCTTTCCTTGCAGTTGCCGCCTTCTTTTGTATTATATTTATTATATATTTACACACGTGTAATATTTTTTTATTGCATATGTTTCGTAAGACTAATTTCCATATTGACAACGTATTCTCCAAAATCCATTAATTTGAAGACTTGTTATATGCATGCTAACTAGATGATTGTAGATTCCTAGAGACAAGTCGCCAGTAATTTATGTACAATTTCAGTTCAGTCAGCAAAGATAATATAGCTACATTTCTTGCGCAATGTCTTAATCTAATACGGTTACTATGTAGGCTATCATCTATCGGTATGGCTACTGGCAGAAGCTACTGGCATCTGTGACAATGCCAACTTCCTTAGATTGTATTGTAGGCTCTTGTGCAGTCCCCCCACCTACATTTTTCAAAACAATCGATTATTCAATTTGATCAATTTTGATTGGAGGGACTCTTCACACTCACACGAATGACCTGACTACAAGTCCTCACATGGCTATAGCAATAAGCGACCCAGCCACTTCTAGTAGCGCCCTATTATTTTAAAGGTATCTCATTCACAATGAATTTCCTTTGACTTCAAAATTCAAATATATATATTAGTATAATTTTCAATTGTACATTTCTAGCCTACACTGCAATGAGGCTATCTAAATTACAATTTCTACAGATGATGAGTCGTGGGCTACCCACCGATCATATTATTCATGGACCAACAGACTATTGAATAAAGGCAATAACAAATAACAATAACAACCTAAGCTAGCCTATATACACTTTAATATTCAATAAAGCAATTGATATCTTTATTGATACGGTATATTTGGCTATATAGCCGATACCCTTTCCATGTTCGAGTAGATACAGGCCCTATAAGCTATTTAGAGGCATACGCTATCCAGTTTCATATTCAAGCTTTGTTAAAAAGCTTATACATGTACTACTATTCGGCCCCTGTGACGGCTAATTAGGTATATCATCATCACTCATGTGGTCTTATTTAATGTAGCCTCGTAGTAGACTGGTTGCAGGCTAGGCCAATTTATATTTAGCCAGTGCGGGAGATCTTTGTCTAATTTAACCAATCCTGGCTATAACTTTATTTTATCTTTCAGAGATAGTCAATTCATGCAAAAATATATGACAAGTATGTTATTTGTCATTATATTAGGCTATTATCATTTTTATTATTAACTTAAGTCGTTGCTTGTTAATGAAAACTAATTTGATGATTGTAGCAAGCCTCTAAAGGCCACACCGTTATCCAAAAAACCCGCTCAACGGATCCAGGATAACCAGCATAGATAGAACCTGAATTTGAAGCCGGAGCCGAGCCGGAGCCTTTCACATCAGTGTCGTGGAGCCGGAGCCGATGAGATAACGCATCGGCTCCACAGCCCTGGTCCCTCGCATCCTATAACATTGCTTACGATCGGATTTTGACGGATATGCGGATGTTTTTGTTTTTTAATCTGCTGTCGACGATCCTGTGAACATGAAGCCTCTGGTTTGTACCAAATTCGAACTTATACTGATCAGAAAACAATTTTTTTCTTAAGTCAGCAATAAACCACGCTCATCTCTGATGTGAATAGAAAAATGGTGTTGAGATGAAGAGTGCCACAGATGCTATCAGGAGCAATACATGTATGTATTTAATGTGGCTATTTGAATATTTGACTTTCGTTATTTAAATGTTCTTCTCGTCTATTCCTTGACATAATGTCCGTCCCAGTTTTATGAGAGCATGTACTAATTCTAAATTTTTATGATTCGTTTTGTTTTTCAGTTTGTCGGACATAAAGTTGATCTGAAAACTTGCCTCAAAAGCTGGAAGTACCAGCAATAAAGAAGACCGCAGAACGAACGTGCATTTTGTCATATGGGTGTGTACTATTGTGCATATTATAACCAATGTTATTTCATTTGAATTGATTTGTCTGAACATTCGAGTATCAGACATCAATGTTTATATACGTCAGTTGGCATGATGCATGATCTGGAAATCTTCTAAATTAGAAAAATACGAATTAATTTATTTACTGTTTTTTTTATAAAACATCAAACATCGCTGCTTGATCAATGATTATGATATCCATTATTTGCTATTTTGTGGCTTGAATCAAGCTAAAACCCATGCACACAGAATTAGATTCATCTGCGCGCGCTTCGGTTTCCTAGAAAGGAAGAATTGAATGTAACCTTTATATCGAAATCGCACATCACAGAATTAGACAGCATGCTCCTTATCGAATGGATAATTCATATACATGTATTACTAGCTATTGGAAATGGCAAACAATAGCCTGTCAGCAGAGGACACCAGAGCCAGTGAGAGATGCGTGCGTGCTGTGATATCACTTCCCACACACCAAAACACACATCGCTGTCTGGCTAACATTCGATTCAATGTATGCACTATGCAGTAAGGAATGCTGAGAAGACGATGGTGAAATCATCAAGTGAACCAATTTTCGTACGTCTGCTACTTTTTTTAATAATGATCGCAAGGGCCAGCATTATGGAGAAAACTTGTGCACAATGATCTGAATTCTTCGAATCTGAAGGAATTTTGGCAATCGAAGCACTTTGCTGGAACTCACATTAATCCGCAAGCGACGCACGACTTCGTTTCCTATCTCTGTAAGGTATTAGGAATTCCTCTTTCCCCACTTAATAGGTTCCTCGATGTGCCGGCGATTTTGTATTGATCACAATTCTAGCAAACCGAAGCAGATAAACAAAATATTTAATTCTGTGCCCATGCATGATGATTTTCATCCTAAATAATCACATACGTCAACCTTGATTGATCAATGAATATATTCTGTGAATTATTTTTTTCCTATCAGAAACTGCGGTTTGATTGAACCCAATTAATATAAAACATAACATGCGAGACACAATGTGCTGCGACTGGTGATTCATGTTAACACCACTTTTCAATGAGCAGTATCTAGCAGACACCATTTGATGAGAATAGCAAATGAGGTATCTTCAAGTACTTATAAAATCCTCTTCAATATCTTCAAGTCCTCTTCTGGAGGGCGGTCTGGAATCCAGCATCAGTAACTCCTGTGCCTGGTTATGACTGCAGATTTTCTCAGAAACTTCTTCCAGAGATTATGATGAGAATCGAGGAATAGATTAGTGAATATTGACATAATAACATGTTCCAGACTTTCATGCTTGTCGTTTTGGTGCTTTGATGATCATTAAAATTAGATTTGTGCAATAATGCTCAATACATATAAGCGCACAAGGCACGACTCCCATACTGCTGAACAGCGCAGGATTTCTAATGTCGATTGAATTGCTGTTATCAGCGGGACAACATAAAAACAGTGTTTGGAGTTGTCGGCCCACTTATTATTCTGTTCAGTTGAAACGAAGTGATATGAAATTCTGTGATGAAAAACATAAACAATTAAAGCAAAAACTTGTTTTTCAATCTTAATCCTCGATAACACGTTAGGCGACTGATGTCAACTAGCAATTATTACTCATGCGTGACCACGGATGCTTTGATATTTAGACTGTCGTCATTACAAATCGCATTACACTGTTACTACAGATTTCAAGCCGCAAAGTGCAGATGACGGAGAATGAATGAAGTAGCCGATCTCTAATTAGTGCTTTGCGCTCAGAGAGCAGCGAATAGATCGAAGCTCTGCGTAAGGAATATGGACAACTTCAGAAGTGCAAAGAGAAGGATGTACTCGTCTGATCGAATAAAAACTAAACGAAAAGCATGTAAATTACCGATTGGCAAGCTCTGATGATGTTGTGAAGGAGCTGCCGAAGATTCCAAAGTACAAATAACTCTGTCGTTGATCGTTGTATTGAGTGGACTTGATAAATTCGTATTATATTCAATGCCACTAAAGTGCATGTCTCAATAGTGACTTAACTTTTTTTACATGAATTGCATTGTAACGCTTTATAGTCGTGTATTTCTCATTGCAATCAAAATTTGCTGAGGGAATGATAAAATGAACATCATAGTTTTCGATTTTACTTATATTCTTTAAAAAAATCAAAAAAAAAATGTTTTTTCATCAATATAACATCTCCCAAGATATTTTGTTTTACAGCTCTCGTACCTTACACGCCACCCATTCTCTCGGATTTCGGTGATACGGAAAGGAAATTTGATTTTGGTGGTCATACCATCAGAATAAAACAAAACTGGAATGAACATGGTGTCTCCGCCGTTGTTTGGGATGCAGTGAGTTTTCCTTCCTTTTTATGTGATATTGGGCTGTATGCATGTGTATACAGAGTGGACGATGATGATGATGATGATGATAATCAACTTTATTTGTCTCACAAATACAAATATTCAGTGAGCACAAAGACATAAGCGGTAGATGGTGATAAGTGAGAGATTACATGTACTCAAAGAAAGATGAAAAAGATCACGCGCTGGACCAAAAGTTTCAGACCCCTTAAAGCTTTTTAGGTGAAAGCCGAAATACTTCGGATAGAAATATATTTAGTATCCATGAATGCATATAATAACAGTATATAAACTGTAAGCGTCAAAATCTAATATTTCGTGTTCTTGCCTTCATTTCTCAGACATTGCAAGACCTGAGTTAGGAAGCTTTCAACTAACGATTTCAGATATGACGGCTCCAAAGAATCCCACTCATCTTTCACTCTCGCAAAACCCTGCTTTCTGTTTCTCAGTCGTGGATACTTGAACACAGAATCCTGAAGAATCGACGAAATGTGTTTAGGTCCACTGAATTTCTAGGCCAGTCTTTCCAAGCAGTAAGTCTTACATCGTCCAAAACAGTGAGGGTTTCCTTCGCTGTATGTGCTCGTGCACCAGAACTGCTTTTTTCGGATACTGGACTATTCCATGATCATGTATTGAATCGAAATCGACAGGTAAGATTTTGTCCTTGTTGTAGTCACCATTCACCGAGCTTCCGTTTTCGACCACATGAAGATTCGTCTTACCGTATCGAGTAATACCGCCCGCGACCAAAACTTTCAAAGGAAACTTTGGTTGTGGGACACGAGGTATGCTTGCTGGTGAACTGGATCAAATTCGTAAGTTTTGTTTGTTTGGCTTTGGATTCAGTTCCATTATACTTTCATCTGTCCACAAAGCATGGGAACAAGTAGCCACGAAATATAACTTTTGAATAAAAATATAAAATATAGCAAGAACACGAAATATTAACTTTTGACGTTTACAGTTTACACATTGTTATTTCTACACAGAAATCATATGCATTCATGGATGCTAAATATATTTTTATCCGACGAATTTCTGTTTTCACTTAAAAAGCTTTAGGGAGTCACAAACTTTTGGTCCAGCCTGTACTATTCGATGAATTATGAAGCGATAAGAACGTGATCTTGAGTAGTTTGACAACAAAGGTCTGTCACAGTACACTGAATATCTAAAGAGAACGACAACTATTAAGTCAATGAAAAACACTAACACCTTTGATTCCCCGACCACATTCGCCTGACCTAGGAATCGGACCGAAATTCGCGGTGGAGGCGAGCTCGCACCTTCTTCACTAGGCCACCCTGACGGTTCAAAAGGAATGCGAGTGTTTGCAGAAGTCATCTCCAAGTGATATCGACAGCTTATTGTCCTATTAATATTGACAATAGATTCGATTCCTGGGTCAGGCGAGTGCGGTTGGGGAATCAAAGGTGTTGGTGCCTTTATTGACTTAGTAGTTACGAAAATAAAGAATGGTGTAAACACCACTAGGACCCTCACTCCGAATGCTGCCAAGAAACAGAGCAAAAGAAAAAACGCAAGTGGTTAGTGGAAGACCGGTTTCTTCGGAAGAGATTTTATCAATTCCACTTAACGTAATGACAACATGCAATGGAGTGACATGAAAATGCAAGACAAAGTTAGTGATCATCTCTCAACAGACTGCGTAGGTTCTTTTGCGTTGTAAATGACGTTGTGATCGAAGCGTCGGATATCATTGTCTGACATAGTCGTGCTACACGATTGCCGCAATCACTGTATGGTATTACAAGATGAACTTTCTTGGACTGATTCAGTTCATAGTTCAAGCCATGAGGAAGCAAGGTTTGTAAACGCTTTATCCATTTGTTCTCTTTCTGCTTTCTGCGTTCACCATTGTCACAATGTTCTAAACAGATAAAAGAAAAGTGCAATGAATTACATTCAGAATTAAAATGTTCAGCAACAGATGTAAAAGTCTTTTTAATTACATTATTTACATGTTCTGATATGCGTCGATAAACAGCTTGAGACGTCTGCCAACATAAGACAATTTACAATTTTTACAACGAATTAAATAAATAATATTACAATCTTTACAGGAGGTTCTATGTACAATTGGGTATGAAGTATTTACACGATTAACAATCGATGTACAAATAAAACTATATTTACATATATTACAGTCACAGTCACATGCTTGAAACCCAGTGTTCCAATTGTCAGGTGATCGCTGTGTTACAGAAAAAACTCCGCGTACACTATTTCTAATATGGCTTCTTGAATAACCTTGAGCACGCCTTCTCTGTTGCACAATAGCCTTGGTTGCTTTAAAATTGTCGTACGTTGCAGTGAGTAAGCCACCTATACAATTGACCGTATAAAAGATTTTTAAATACATGCTTCGGATGATAAGAATCCTTTGTTAAAATCGCATGATTGTCTAAACGTATGAAGTGTGTTCTATAAAAAATACGACCATTGCATTTATACAATTGGAGGTCTAAAAAAGTAATAACATCAACACTAAGTTGCGCTGTAACCTTTATACACGTATGGTAAGTATTCACAATATCAAAAAAAGTTGTTAACTGTGACTCCGAAAAATTCCATAGACCAAAAATATCGTCTATGTATCTTAACCATAAAGAGGGACACAGAGAACAATTTAATAAATTATTTTCCCATTCAATAAGAAAAATATAAGCGAACGACGCCCCAAGAGGTCATCTCATGGCGACCCCTTGCTGCTGTTTGTAAACATCATCTTGAAAAATAAAAGTATTGTTGAAAAGAATGATTTTGAGCATTGTTAGAATACTCAAGTCGGGTCTTTTAACATCGGGATATTTTAAAAACGCACGACCAACAGCTTCAATACCCTGGTTTAGGGGTATATTAGTGTACAATGAAATAATGTCCATTGAAAAAAGAAAAGTTGATTCATCTACTTCGACATTCTCAATACGTGAAATTAAATGCGATGAATCCCTAACAAAGCTGTCAGCTTTTTGAACGATAGGAGCAAGGAAAAACTCGATAAAAGTAGAACAAAACTTAGTTACACTGAAAGAATCAGAAATGATAGGACGTCCAGGTGGCATTGCACTATAAAACCAATTATCTTTATGAATCTTTGGCAAAAGATAAAAGAGTCGAGACTTTTTAATCAAAGGTGTTGGTGCCTTTATTGACTTAGTAGTTGTCGCTCTCTTTAGATATTGATCTTGAGTATTGTCTGCATCTAGTCATCTCTGAAATGTGTTATCTTCTATCATGTTCGTCTTCCATTTTTTATGAGAATGTTCTCGACATTGACGAGACACTAATTCAAAACATGACCTCAATTGTCCGCGTGATGATTGTCACTGATGGTTATCGAGCTGGAGAATAAAGGGGCAACAAGGCATTCGGGAGTGAAATTGGCGATAATTATTTATGTTGACCTCAATTAAATATGTCTGTCATTTTGGTATTATAGCGTGATTAGATCGATAAATATCGCAGTGATTATCTTGCATGTAATCTGCATGTACGCGGATAATTATGTCTCCAAACATATTGTGCTTGTTGACAGATGGTGTGTTTGCAGAGATTTTATAACGAATGTTTGACAAACTCAATAATTTATCCCTAATATGCTTGTTTTTAGTTTCCTTTTGCTCTTGAATTGATGTCAGCTTGAATTCTTAAGCGCAGTGTGCAGCATTTACTTCTTGTACTTCCCACTGAGGTCTGCACTTATTAATATACCTATTGTGTTCTCTTTGGAAGTGATGCACTTGTTGACTAGATTCTCTTTTCATGCTTTTCGTTTTTTTCATGACGAATGCATTCATCAATTTAAATACGTGGCATTTTGATCATTTACTTACTGTCCTTGAGACCTAAATTCCGTTTTCCTAGAGAGCTATCTAACAATTATCGGTGGTATGTGGAAGAATTTGTAAGCAGGTGATTCCGGTACTGGTGTCGAAATTCGAGGTGATAGACCCAGGCATGGGATTTTTCCGGCTATTCCGGCTTTTTGAAATCATTTTGATAATTTCGTTTGATAAGCAAAAATAAGCACGTTTTTGTATTTTACGCAATGGGGTGTTTTTGTTTTTGGGGGGGGGGGGGGAGTCATGACAGAAAATGTCTTCATCAATTGTACGAAGTTTAATATTCTGAAAATAATTCAGTTCTGCATTGTACCTAGTTTTATTATTTCTGTTTGATATTCACCCCACCGTCCCCAACTGGACCCCTCCCACCTCCGCGTCCCCCCCCCCCATCCCCCTACCCCACCCACACGCTCCCCCCCCTCTACCCCCACCCTATTCTGATGTATTGTACCTAATTTTTAATATGAACAATTATTGATTAGTCTTTCTTTTTTTTATCACAAAGGTACCTATGTTTTAGTGTTAGTGTTATTTGTTTATACAGTTTAAAAGTATGTTTTATTTTTAGTAGTCTTGTAATTACTACGTGCTTACATGGTATCTATCTACTTGTGTATTATTCTAGACAAAATGGAAATTGACAAAGGTATTAAAAACGCCTGGAAGGAAGCCTGGCTTCAGGAAATATTACCGGATGGCAGTATGGCCAAAGATGTTTTCAAGAAAACGCCGAAACCTGGCATCGCTGGTTGCACTCTCTGCAGCCTACTATGAATTTCTACTGCTCATCTATGTAGGTTCTTACTTGATTCGATTTTTGTACATTTAACATATTCTAAATTGTGTAAATACCCATGTATTTTAATTATCATATTAAGTCATATAAATAGTTAAAAAGTAAAGACCTGTGTTAAATAGTAAGCCTTTTAATTAGACGATTTCTAGGCTTTCTGGGGAATTATAATCTCAAAATTTTTTGCCGCTCCGCGGCAATTATAGGCTCGCTAAACGCTCGCCATGCGCCGCTGATTCAGCTACTCTTTAAAATTCCGGCTTTTTATAATTAGTTCAATCCCATGCCTGTAGACCCAAGTTATCGACTACAGAAATGATAAATGGTGGTTTAACGGACGGTGCTGACATAGTCAGACTTCAATCTTAGTCCGGATGACCTTCCTGAACACTTCTAGTGACACTCTCGGGACTCGACCTGTGGACCGAAAGATCGGTAGACCAAGCACTTAACCACTGTGCCACGGAGACTACTGTACAGAATGCAGACATTTTTGTAGTGCAACAGATGATGAAGAATCCAGTGTTAGAAGCCAGACTATGGTTCTTAAGAGTTTTCTTTCACTTACTGCAGTTTTTGACGCATTATCAGACCGCAGTATTAGATCCGCTCAAGAAATTTCTAAGTGGATCACCCTCTGTGACTAAACAATACTGGAGTAAAGCTCGGGTCAAAGAAACAGTTGAGACTTTTGTGAAGCCATGTAATGTAACTATCGCGGATGAGGATCTTCCTTAAAGGAGGCGACTGGCATCAAGAAAAAAGACAGCTGACTGAAGATACATGAGGAGATGATTAGGTATCTGAAGAGAATGTTCTTGCAGATATAGATTTCCTTGTTCTTGAAGACGAGCAAGTAATTAATCTGCAATCGAAATTGCAGTGCCCTCATTTTAAGCATAGTTACATATGGTCTGTGCGTTTTGAACCAAAATCCTATGTGCATGCTTGAAAGTTTTTCCGAGAGATGTGATGCACAATTTTAATTGTTGTACATGTAAATAAATGCTTTCTTTACAAATGCAGCGATACGAATTTAAGTACTTTGGTGAATAATAAGTTGGCAAAGAATATTTTAATATTCTACTTTGGTACGTAGTGCTTGCAATTCGGGTATCTTCTTTAGCTTCTTTTGATTCTCTAGCAGAAAAGTTTAGGGTGAAAAATCGGAAAGCTGTTTTTCTTTAAACCAGTCCTTCCATATAATTAATTGCGGGGCAAGATAAAAAATTACGAAAATTAACTTGCCCCGTGCATGGGGTATTTTGGGTAGCTCACACTCCATCACTATTTATTATATTTTCACAGCTATTAGATGGATTAATGATATTTTCATGAAATGCAAAGAGGCAATATTTAAAATGTACAGCTACAGGTTATTTATATTGACAGGGCACGCATTCTCGTTCACATCTCCAACAAAAATACAAAATTCCTCGCAGTAAAATTTAGCTCCATGAACAAATTCCATTCACTAATTTGAGGTCCATTAACGGTAAACAAAAGTAAACCAGTATCAGAGGAATATACAGAAAATGACAGAATTTTATGTTTTTCAAGTAATACCTGTTACAAATATCAAGTGCATTCATGAAGGACCACGTCCGAAACGATCACGTCCAATACATGATTCTGCAGGTGGTACTGACTCATGGAACAGAAAGGAGACTTAGTTCTTGTGACCTTCGGGTATACTACAAATACAAGCGAAAAATTCTTCTTATCCAGGAAACGAAACTTCTCCCGTCCACTACTTTTCGTATTCCTGGATTTGGATTTTTATTTATATTTTTGGAGTCAAATTATTCATTAATTCATAGAACTCAGTTATACTGTCGCAATAACATAACACTGGTGCCATTTTTGTTGTATTTTCTTATACGCGGAACATTCAATCATAAAGTGATACAAAGTTTCTACTTTCGAGTGAGCACATAGCTCACAAAGACGTCCTTCATGCTTCAATCTGATATAACGTCCTGTAATATAGGACATCTGTTGTAGTTTCTTGTTGTGGTACAAGTGAATTTTGAAATATATGAGAAGAAAGTTGATCTTAGCTTGAAAACAATATTGCCTGAATTTTTCTATCGTTACTCGGCTTCGAAATTGCATTCAAACATTTAAGATCACAACAATGATTTATTTATTTTCTTCGTTCACATTACTCATCTGCTTCAGTAGCACCTGTGAACTCGATGATCAGTTGCGGTCGCCCTCCGTATTTTAAAAGATCAGGAATATTAATGCCTTTTTCACGATTTGTCAGGATTTTGAATACAAACTTTGTTTTGCAGGCTATGTTCATGTCCTCTTTTCTCTGCCTTAATAAAGATTTAATTCATGGGAAAAACGTTTTGGAGCTGGGTTCTGGCACTGGTTTGGTTGGAATCCTGATGGCATTACTCGGTAAGTTGTCATTTTAAATTGAATTCTTCAACATGCAGATAAGGAAAAATTTTCGGATTTCCAAATTTAAAAATCACTGAATTTAGTGGTCACCATTACTCAGTGATTTTTTTCCTGTGCTAAAATACCAGTGTTTATGTTTTAGACTTTGCATATGACATCAACTCTGATGTTCACTTTGTTTTTCTTTTTATTTCAAGAAAAACGCCAGAGCTCGGCTACTTTCCTTTCTCTGGTGAAAATTCAACAATTTGCCGGCCTCTATCAACACTTCTTATTTATAAAAAAACTTAATTTTTTCGATGTTAACATCATTTGCCCATGTGAACAAATCCGTTAATGCTATCATATAATCCGCTAACTATTACTGTAATGACTTTGATAAATGACAATGTGAGTTGTGAAAATGACCATTGAAGGTTTAAAATGTGCGGTACAAGCTGATGAAGATATTCTGAAACTAAAATTCCTCAAATGTAGTAAAAGTTGTCCAAGAAGTGATTTTATGCGACCAAACTGTAAATGACAAATTGCAAAGTTTTTTGTATTACGTTCGTTTATCTGTAAAACTAAAAGCCGCATGTTAACGCTAAATTTGCTCATTAATTGCCGCCTCCAGAGGATGCATTAGACCAGTGGTGCCCTTTCATTCCTTCTCCCTATTAAATGTGCGCAGAGATGTACCCCTCACCTATGAAAAATAAGCACTTGAAAATACATGCATTACTCAATAAATTATACGCTGCAATCCATGACATGTGTGAAGTTAACAGAACCACTCAACGGTGCCAATTTCTTAGCCTCGCTGATAGACGCAGTAAATCAATTTTTTGTCCCTACCTGATCCAATCTGCTGTGCCTATCACAAATACAGGCTTCATTTTTCAAAACAATGTAGTTTTAACCGGAAATGTGAGTTAAGAAGATTTTACCAAGAAATTTCCAGGATTAAAAACTGTTTCGCTAACCTCACAGTCAAACTGTAGAAAAGGCAAAAATCGGATTTCCAGTTAAAAACTGCTGTTATGAAAAATGCATGTATTTGTGATCAGCGCAGCAAATTGTATCAGGTGGTGATGAATATAAAAATGATTCGCTGTACCTGATTCGCTGGGTGGTTCCGCTAGCTTCCTCATGGAACCATTTTTATCTTTAAACTTGACATTTTCAAAGGTATTTTCTATCTCGGCTGTTGCCTTCTTTGCATTCAAGATTACAGTTAACGATTTAAATGCAATTTACGAACTAAATAGAAGAGCACATGCAAGTACATTTCATTTAAAAAGAAATACGGATATTTAAACGGAAGAACACACTTCAAGCTCAAGAAATATTGTTTGATAAGTTTTGATGGAACTTCATTACATGCATCAATTGTATTATCAGATGCCTTACATGAGCTACATGCGGTATTCCCCACAAAATTCTTCGATATTGATACATATCCGCGTAAATTTTCGTGAATATTGATAAGGATATGAATCTGAAATTTCATATCCACAATAACCCTGGAAATGTGGGAGATGTGAGATTAGAACATAAATGTGTTTTCGATCAAAACGATAAGATCAGAGCTGGCACGGCTGCGTGAATTTACGCAGGGCTCACGCAGTCGTGAGTGGGAGAAAGAATTGGACTCCTGTGTGAAAAATCTGCGCCCTCCAGCGTGAATTTCATACTTACTTATACTTACGCGTTTAGCGTCCGTTTTCTTCGACTTCGTAGGGTAGGGCGATTTTTCCCAATGCTGTGGATCGCATTACTTAGGCTTTTTGGATATACTTAGGCTCTGCTGAAGGTTCTTTGATATATTAATGAACTTGAGAAATGCTTCGGCTGTTGTGCTTTCTTCATTGCAATGAGAAAACCAAGTTATTCAAACAAGTACCAGGAGCCGCATTGGTGTGCGGTTATGGAAATTCTTTGGAGCTGAAAGATGTTTCGTACCAGATATCCGTCAATCAGAATCGGAATGCTTACTTGGTGATGCTTAGGATGGGAATTTTATTCACTCTGTTATGTAGAGATTCGATGTAGCCGAAGGGAATCTCCCATATCATCAGAAACCATCATTTGAAATGTATGTGCGGTGGTGCTCAAGATGTACTGGGATTTATCAACTTGTTATGAGCTTATCATGCAGCGTACCGTTCAATTTTGCTTATCTTATTCTACCACACGGCAACTCTGATGTTGAGTGAAAGTTTTCCATTCTGAGTGACACTGATTACTCCAGGGTTACATGATGTGGCGAATGCATGTGGAGTATATGCAGTCCGTTCCCTAAATCGTTGCACATCCCAAATATCTTTTGTTTGTTCTAATCCAATTTAATCGTAATCTGATAACTAAATACTAAATGTATTCACTTGGTCAGCCGAGATATTTTGTACAGGAAACAGTATGGTCTGTCTAATTATATGAAGTAATTAGTGATCGTTTGTTTTGTTACTTCCACAGAGAGCCACTTCATTGATGAGTTGTTCTTATCGATCCATTTTTATCGGACGCAAGCGTCATCATTCCTACAGTGAAGAAATTGCTACTGTCTGTTGTCAGCAGGCGCAGTTTGCAGACGAGACCACCATCCTTTGTCTGGTCCGAGATTCGAAATCTTCTCTGACCTTAAGTGAGGGAGATGATGACTCACTAAGGTTTTCAATCTTGGGATTATCGCATTTTTACGAGGTTCTGAATCCCGGGATTCGGTAACATCTGTTTTTTAAGCATTCAAGCTATATGCAGAGTTGAAGACGAAGTAACAAGGCTCACTAATCCATGTGAGAATGAACATGAACGCTTGTGAGTCAGGTATGGCGTGCACTGTACAGATACAATGCGTGAAATGTGAATGTTAAATTTAGCGTATCTTTGTGTATTATGGCAAAAAATATTTACTTTCATTGATATCAAAAAGTAAAACTATAATCAGACTGTCAAGAGAAGGAGAGAGCGCTATGCATACGTCAAGCGTGCTAATATTTAACGATTTTTTGAAGCAACCATTATACAATATCGAGCGGGTTTTTACCAGACGTCACAAAAGTCGCGGTACTTGCATTTCGATTTGAAAATGACATACCAAGTTTTAATGACAACGGGCATTGTGTACTATAGCCAGATCTACTTATTGTTATAGTTTATGTCTGCATGTGAAAAGAAAACTTATTATTAAGTCATGGACATTTAGGCACATGTCTCTCTGATATCATAAGTTGTATTGTACAGTGCATCGTTCAAAATGAGGGGTGTACCCGATTAATCGGCCGATATTGACACTGCGGAGTGGTAATCGGTAATCGGCCGACTATTTGCCGATTAGTGGACTTTTGAAGTTTTTGTTGATCTTCATTCAAATTTGGTGACAATATTTCATATTAATATTTAGATAAATTTCACTCTACATGCACATTGTGCATTGAACCACTGATCTAAATTCAAAAGACTTCTTTTTATCATTCCAATGATTGAAATCAACTGAATTCTACCATAGACTAGATTTTCATATTGTAATGATTATGAATGCTGGTAAAAGAGTTGCTCTCGCAAATTATCATCTATAAGTACGTATACCAAGTTTTTTTTTTGACGAGGATGGGTAGAAGAGCCCAGAATGGGGTTTCGGTCCGGACCCATCAGCCAATTCTTTGAAGGCCCGAATACTTTGGTCTCGTTGTAGATTTAATTTTTCGGCCCAGGATCGTCTGATTTGAAATTATTAGACATTTGAATATATGCGTAAATTATGATTGAACAATCAATTATTGTATTTTGCATTGTCAAGATTCACTCAAATGTCTTCTTGCTCAGAACAAAGCTCATGAGCATTCAAAAGCTAATGTACATAGCCATCAAGTGAATGCAATTTTTGATGTATATCTGGTGTGGTCTCCGTGGCACAGTGGTTAAGTGCTTGGCCTAGCGATCCTTTAGTCCAGAGGTCGAGCCCCGAAGGTGTCATTGGAAGTCGGCAGGAGGGGCATCCGGACTAAAAGTACTACAACGCTCCATAAGTCTGACTATGTCAGCACCGTCCAAGCCCCAAGTATGGGGAGTAGTGACGTAAAAGCTTCATTTTTTTCATCTGCAAGTGAACATTCATATTTTCATATTCGTAGATGTTACGTATTCATAATGCGAAACATGCAAACGCGTGCAATGCCGGCATCAGAAATAGTCGGAATTTTGAAAACTCTATGACTGACCCAATGACTGATTATGGGAACAGAACAAATTTGAAGTTTGCCGGTGAACGGATGGACAAATTTTGATAAAACTTACATATTCTTGGAGATGATAGCATCAGCAATCTTTTACATGCAAAACTTGAAAACTCCGGCGTTTATTCAACAAAAGTTATCAAGTTGTGTGCAGTTGACCGTTAAAAACATAGTTTTTTAATTCTCCAACAGATACAGCGCAATTCTGCCAATTCTGGTGAAAGTGGAAGCTGAGTGAAATTGCACCAAATGCTGTACAAATTCGAAAAAAATGATATCATCTGAAAGCTTAACATGAGACTGATTCAATGGTGATAATCTTGATTTTCTGTATTGCGTAGTTTCATCTGTAGGCATCGGTGAATGAATTGACTAAAGATTCATACTTCTAAGTCAGCGACCACAACTGACCAGACACAACCTAATCGCTCTGCCAAATCAAAGTACTAAACACATCGTTTCACATGGCATAAAGTTCATTGAAACTGAGCATCTTTATCATGGAAAAAATCATGTTAGACTTTTTAGCAGCATTTTTTCGGTAATGTCTTTGTACATTCAACGAATCCTAAAATCTTTACGTCATGATGAAGCTGAATGATGGCTCACACTGACTGTCAATTTTCATTAAAAAATGTCGTCTTCATGTTAAAATCCTGCATCAAAGAAAACGCTCAGTTTTCTTTCGGAAGGCCTTCTGACCACAACTGACCACTTAAGAAAGTAAAATATAGTCAGAATAATCGATGGAACACAAGGTTTCATACGGTATATCGTTTATAAAAATTGAACTATGACTTCAGCACGAAAATTACATTTTAAAATAAGTTTTTTGTGCAATTATTTATGAGACGGTCTGTATACATATATATCACGTGTGATTGATGAGAGAAACAGAGATCAAGGAAAAACCTGATCAAGAGGCAAAGCGTAAGTCGTGCAAAGTAAGTCTGAAAGCCGATCGAGTGTAAGATTCCAAACTAGTGAAAATTAGGTGTAGGTTGGGGAAGTTCGACTAGAAAGCAATGGAAGCTTCTAAGAAGAAAGAAGAAGCATGCCAATTAATGGAAGAAGATCAGAAGCTAAAGAAATCTGCCGCAAATGACAAGAATATCAAATTGAGACCAGGAAATTAGTCACGAAACCGCAGAATTAGATTCATCTGCACGAAACAGCTGGAAGCAGAAAAAAGTCGCTGAGAGAGGCCTATCCGATATGTCTGGAAAATGTACAAAACCAGAGAGGAAAGTTTGAAGGATTTCGTTGATGCAAAAACAAGATGTCAACACTTAGTTGTCCAGGACGTGAAAATTTGTACATGTACCTGAGACATGACAATAACAAAAACACGATGACACATCGTTATGGGTCAAATGCATAAAAATACACTATTCTTTCAACATTTTAATACGGAAAATGCAATGCGTAATATAATTGAAGGATCATAAAAGGAGTGGAGAACTTCGTCGAATATTGATCTTGTTCGTATCTATGTCGACAATTTAGAAACATTTCTCAGGGAGTCTTTTATTCCATAGAAAAGCGGTCTTCCTAAAATTTAGGGACGAATGACTATTTCTGAGATCAATCCATAAAACGTAACAATATCGTCCAGAATTTTTGTGTTGGAAAAGTAGGCGAAGCTGGTCTAGAAAGAAATGAACGGAGCAGAAAAAAATCATGAGGTGTTGTCCGCGTTCTCTAGATACTTTTCAAAATACACTGCGGTAATGCTCTAATAATGCCATAAGATAGATAACTTGCGAACAAAATGCTTTCCACCATTGCAGCACCGAGAAAACTCAGTCTTTTTACCACATTTCCATTCACTGACAAATAGGTAATGAGCTCAGAATCAATTTCCTTTGACGGCGGCGCTTTGTCACTCTATGACATATTGTAGGCCTATATCAATGGTGTAAGTAGGTAGTAGTAGTAGTAGTAGTAGTGTATGTATTTGAAATAAATGAAAATCATAAGTTACAAAAGTTACGACATTTCACTCGCAGTATTTGGAAAGGAGCTGAGCACAGCATATCAATGGCACAATGTTGAGTCGCTGATGACATCAATCACCATAAAGATTTAGCCGATGCGAAAGGAAAATCACTCGTATCACCGTATGAAACCAAGTACCATTTAAAAGGATGATGGAAGTCGGGAAAAATGAGTTCCGACGTCGTGAGGTACGTGAAAGAATTTGCAGAAATTTGCCCGAGCGAGCTGATTTAGGAGGACACATATTATGCAGAGGATGATCGGTGTAGGATGATATCTGTTGCAACAGTTTAACAGCTGCGTTATTCCGTCGATCAGTTAGGTCACTAAGAATTTGGCAAGAACAATCCCTGCAACATATGATCCGATGGGCTTTTGTCAATTTTGTCAAGCACCGTGACATTGCGCTGAGACATTCCCACTAAAAGGGGGGAGCAATATTCAAGTAAAGATCGTATAAGTCCACAGTAGACACTTACAAGTTCGTTGGCACAAAGGAAGGGACGCAAGATTCGTAAGGCGTAAAGACGTCTGGAGGCACACTTTGTTATATAGTCAACATGAGTGTTCCAACTGAGATTTGATGAAAAGCATACTCCAAGCAGTTTCAAATCTCTCACAGGGATTAAGTCAGGAAAGCTTGGTGGCTGATGTTGAGGAGACTTAGGGATCCAAAGTACTCTTGGCAAGGTTGAATTGTAGGCCATGGAAGGTAGAGTGTCAACTCAAAAAGTATCTGTCTGTATACAGTGAAATTTTTATATGAAAAGATTCAGTTTTTTGCGGAGATCACGTTCCTGCGGTCCAAAAAATTATTTCAGCAGTTTTGAAAAAACTAAATTTTTGCCAATTTATATACTACCGAGATGACGTCCCCTTATTAGTAGTATGAAAGAAGTTAGGTATCAAAAGGAATGAATATTTGTTAACAAGCATCGTAACTAAGCGGAAATTATGCTGATGATCAAGGAAATCTATTGAACGGCATTATAATGAAAGTCTTCATGAAAAAGAGATCTTATTGTGCTGTCGTGGCTGAGATTTCATGTTTTTAATTCAGTTATCATCGGCATGAATTTATGATTCACTTCTTGAATCTGAATAGTGATGTGGACCCATTTACATCTTTCAAAGCTAATTGAAATCATTGTCATTGATTCTGTTATTTTGCTCTACCAGTGGCAGGTTGCCTATGATAAGATCACACTTAAGAAGATTCTCTTGAGATTCAGCATGAAAGTAATAGCAGGTCATCGAGTTGCTAATTTAACAAACATCACCTCTCCAAGGCTGTCATGACAACGACGATCTGTAAAATAATATCATTTCCTTCTGCTTTATACTATCATGATCAGTCAATTCCGTTGTGATTTCTTCAAAACTGCATAAATGTACATATCTCACATTTGGAAACAATTCCAACTGTATTCACCTCGAATTCATTTAATAAAATCGAAACTGTATACACATTGGGGATTTTATAAATGCTTAGTTGCTACTCTACCTAATATACCTACTCTATACCTATATCAATAATACATCGGAATTAATAATCAAAAACTGAAAACCAGTCGGTCTATCAGTTCCCGAAGTAGCTAACTTCGTTTGAATTTAATGAATCGACGTCACACGATCACTTTCCAAAACAGATTCGTTCAAATCACTTATCAGTGCCATTTCACGAGCATGACGAACATCACTATGAGCTGCACTGTTTCGATGGACCTGTACTGTTCCAATGATGGCAAAACTGAAAGAACGGCGTATTTTTAAAAAATTCTATTTCTGAGTTCATTTCCTTTCTTACGTCGACGTGATTTGTTTGAGTCCATTGTCTTTTCTACGAAATCGTTCGGCTTGAAGTGTAGTGAGCATATCCGACTATGCTTCGATAGACGGAAGTTTTTCCACGATAAGCGCTTCAACCATTTGTTTACAAGGTCCGTATCATGGAAAGGAAATTTGTGGAATGCACATGTACTCGTAGGTGCACTGTGAGAGGCATTTCGACGATGATAACCACTGTCGCAGCCGACGACGGTGCGTTTGTTCACCATATCCAAGCAATGTAGAGTCGAGTAATGATGCTTGTCTACTTTTTCATAAAAAATATTGTGTATCAATCGATCAATCGAATGTTCCCTATGCAGGTATATTAAATCAAGTTTTTTTACTACACGCATGTACAGTAAGCTTCTAGAAACTCATGATTAATACCATGAAAATCTATTCAAGTGAATTTCAGCTTACGACTTCACTATTTTAGACATACGTCATGCAGCCACCGCTATCGGGCTTTCGGCCCAGTGGCTTCCGTGGTACAGCAGCTAATTGCTTGGCCTAGAGATCTTTCGGTCAAGTGATGGAGCCCCGAAAGTGTCACCTGAAGTTGGTAAGAAGGGCATCCGGGTTAAAAGATCACAACGCTCCAGATAAAAGTCCGGTTATATCAGCACCGTTTAAGCCGCCTGTATGGGGGAGTAGGCCTAGTGACGTTAAACCATCATTTCTTGTAAACCATGCGATGATGTATGAAAGAAATCTTCATAGGCAAAACATTTGTACATCTATACACGTGTGTACATGTATATATACACCCCTTCGTGAATTTTGCGTCTCAGCGTGAAAAATGAAAAATTTCCGCGTACGACCACTTTACCAGATCCAAACATATACCTACTTTGCGATTATCCACAATTATAAAGCACATCAATGGACAGCAATGAATATGTCATGAGAAAGTATTGTAATTTGTACTAAGTCTGCTGTAAGCTTAGTATAGTGAAGTGAAAAGTTGTATTACGAAATGTATCTAATTTATGTCTTACTTAATGGCATTGCATTAGATTTTCCTGTTGTTTAAACAAATGTTTTGTCATACTCTTACACATACATGATGTTGATCAATTGAAGTAATTTTAATACTCATCAAAAATGATTCAGATAATCGATCAGCAGTGACTTTGATTTCTGTTTGAATTTTTCGTCCATCTAGCGTTTGAATATTTCCCATCGAATGTATTCATGAGTGTTGAGATTTCATTCGTTATTTACAATTAAATCCATATAATAATTGCAAACCCTCTTTTTCGACAGGTGCTAAGGTAACCCTTAGTGACAAGGAATCGGCCTTATCATTATTGTCGGACAATGTATCTCGAAACTTTGGTGCATCACACTCATCGCTTGGCGTAGAAGATGTATTGAAGTTGGATACCGATAAGCGTTGCCCATTGATAAACTTACAGACGATAGACTGGATGGAAAACAACTCAGAATTGAAAGGAAAATTTGATGTTGTTGTTGGCACCGATCTTGTGTATGACGTCAACTTAATGGAACCATTGAGAAGAACATTAATTTCGATTTGTTCACCTCGAACAACAGTGCTTTTAGCTACAAGAGTGCGCTATCCGAAAGATTCAAAATTTATTGAAAGTTTAAAAACTGATTTTGAAGTCAGTTTGCTTTCACATGATAGAAAATCAAATGTATTTGTAAATAAACTGCTATTGCGAAGTTCAGTGAATCATCTATCTATGTCATAGAATATTTGTGTTTTGGATAAACGATTGTTTTTATTTCGAACCTTGTCCTTTAAAAGACGTTTCTATCAAGGGTGTTTTCAAGTACTCTAACCATCAATGGAGAATCCACAAGGTAAAGATAAATGTATACATATACAACACATGCAGGCATAGAGTCCCTACTATGCATGTTAGAAGGTGTAAATTGTCAAAAAAAACTTCCATTCTTCTTTCTTAACGCAATTGAAATACAGTGAATTACTTTTTTTATAATGACAATAAGTGATGCAATGTATACAGATTAATGTTTCAAGTCGTTATATTCTTTTCCCAGTCAAATCAGATGGAAATGGAATCATGTTCATCGATGTAATAGAATAATTAAATAAAGACTGAGTTGCATCCTCTGTTGAAAAATGGAAACAGACCTGAATAGCTGCTATTTCATCCAAAATCAGGAATCATCAGCAGGTCTAGTTTACATCTCTCAACATCGACACAACTCCCTATTTTAAGTTGCATCCATACCCGGGTCAATTTGGGATTTGCAATTAGCAAGTTAGTGAAATTTCGACGGGCATTAATTAGTTACCATTCGACGGGGATTTAATGAATGCCCGTCGAAGTTTCACTAACTTGGTAATTGCAAATCTCATGTTCATCGATGATAGAAAAACATGAAATACAGCACGCTACAATCTTATAGACAGAGGTGGTCGCGATTCGAAAAACTGAAGGTCCGAATGTCGATTATCCGACTCGCCAGCTCGAAAGTCCCATTCGTATAAGGAGAACAGCTACGATTTCCCATTATTCGAATTTCAGATTCTATTTCTTTAATAGCCTTAATTGCTGATTGGTTGAACGAACTTTTTTAATAAGCTTACATTTGAGGTCATGCAGGGTGGATTTCGTCACAATCAAGGAAAACATAGGGAAGATAAAAGAATGCGAACATTCCAACATGTTGGAAATAATATGTAACATGCGAAATACAATTCAATTGAAAAAATGATCGTAATTAGGGCCCACATATAGCCTACCGTAGTACATAATATTTACAAAACTCTTATCCTTGCCTTTTGCTAGATATAGGCGTATCGTCATTATAGCTGCGCTGTGGATATAGTGACGGCCTCCCTGTCTCCTGATTGGCACATGTCAATAAGGTTGCTTTCAAACCTCTCGAGTAGGCTATTGCTTGACCAGTTTGAGATCGACTGTTGTGTTATGTGGGTGTCAACTCCGGTTCAGGCAATTACCGAACAATTAAGCGTCATGCAGTGCGAATTTCCGCAGGGTGAGGCCATCCCCGAATGATAATGGTGACAACTTGATATCAGAGTTCGCTGTCAAAGTGTTAAGAAAAAATACCTCCTTTTAAAAATTAATTCACACCAGTCCCGGTGAAAAAACTCGGGATCTGTCGGTCAATTGTCGGTTATTTGTCGGGAAGCCGGCTTCCCGACAATTTACCGACAGATCCCGACAGTTTTTTTTCACCAGGGTCTGTCAGCAGGAATGTCACAAACTTTAATCTGCATACATTAACTCAGGGGAGGAATCCATCCCATGACTCTCAATGTACACTTCATTGTGGACATAGCATGATGAATCTGGAAAAAATTACATGCGATAGACAAAAGATAGAAATTCATGAAACTTCATCAGCATGAAAACATTTATATGAAATCCATATCAAATTCTTCATTGCATCTCATAACTATCGGAGGGTTAATTGATGTTCAAAAATCAGGGTGGGTTGTGTTTTAAACTAAATGTTTACACGCTAAAAAAAGGAACATGTTTAAAGCATGTTTTTTTTAATAAGTGATTATTAATGCAACTATTTCAATCCCACCAATAGTTCTTAGCCTTTTTCCTCAGATTCCTCCCTAAACGTTGAAAGCATGTTTGATTCCTCCCTCTAAACTAGCAGGTCCCTATTCAAGTTTGAAAAAGGAGTCAAAGACAGTAAAAACACATATTTTCAAATGCCTACCTTTCAGGTAACTAATCAGGAAGTTTATAAGTGCATGTATTCAGGAGATGTTATCAAGAAAGATTACAACAAAAACTAAAGACCAAAGACAATGACTGGATTGACCCCGATGCGTACCACACAATTCCTGAATTCGAGGTATCAAGCTTTTAAATTTCAATCTCAAATCGACACGCACGCTAATATTGAGTCGATTTCTCTTCTTGGTTACCAAATCTGATACCGTCGTCTATTGTAGACCTATTTCAATAAGCATTTATTATGACTGCAGTCGTAATTCTTTGTCTAGGAGGAAATCAACCGATTTTGCTCATTCAAAATATTCCTTCAAACCTCACTCCAGAGATCGCAATTTTCCGGTTTTTCGTTTTTTTTGCGAAATTAATCTAATGTAAATATTTCAAATTTATGCATTCAACCCCTGGTTTTTCCCGATTTTCCGGTTTTTTTTCTTGGGTGAATTGCAATCCCTGCCTCACTCCTACCAAATCCTCCTTTGAACGTCATTCCATCCATGGCATGTTGAATTCCTCAACCGATAGGCTAGGATAAGCATGCACTTGCTGCGAATCTGTGTAGACAAAATTGACGATGACCGTCGAGCAAACAAAACTTGTTCAGAATTTTATCGCTGTGCTGAGTCTGCTGCCCCGAGACCACTCACCCATAATGCGTTGAGAAAGCATCTCCTGCGACTTCGAAGGCAACGTTCATCCTGAACTTGATAGAGGAAGCCGGTGAGAATAGAACGGAACCATCTGGTATTGCTGAAGTATTATTCTGCACTCATGTAGTTCAGCAGCTCTCGAACGTCAATTTAGTACAAGAGGATTGACGTATGAAATATTGCGGAGGAATCTTGGAGTAGATGCGGGAAAATGTGTTTTCTTTGCAAGAACTGAATAGATGAACTACAAAACATTGCTGTACAAGAGTGATGTTGTTCTAAATTATTTCAGCATCATACACTACGTTATTTCTTGAAATTCAAGGAGTCATTTAATTTATTTTTCATTGTAAATGGTGAATCTATCTATTTGACGACATAATTGATGAGCTAACATTGTTTCAATCGAACTCAATGACAGTAAAAGAATCACATTTATATTCAAAGAATGAAAATTGGACATTCTGATCGTTCATGAGTTTAGTACATGACAAAGTGAAAGCTGATTGTCTTAAGTGGATAAATTCTTGAAAAAGACACTTTAATTGACGACTTCGAATAAAGCAATATCTATGCTTACGAAAGGAAATGCCCAAAGTGGGTTTTACATGATATAATTTCAATTCTACTGATGTTACATATGTAACAGAATCATTGACCTATTTCATTTAAAAGTGTTAGATTATTCGCTCATTCGAGCTGAGGATTGTCAAGTATAAAGGCTACGGAATTATTCAGCAATAGCTCGGTGGAGCAGTATCCCACCAGCCCTAATTGACCAGCCGCAATTGCTTGCTGTATATGATACAGCCTGAATCCATACTTTGTCATCTTGTGACGTTTTGTATCTAGCAATTTACTATTTATTTATCTATGTATTATTATATTTGCATCGCATTAATTGTTTCTGGGTCAAGACAAGCAAATGCCGATTGCGAAATAGTAGTAGTTTTAAAATGTAAAATGTAAGTAACGAGAATTTCGATGAAATATTCTTGACAGTGAGATCGTTGAAAATACATAGACCACCACTCTCTGGCAGAACGCCTGAGCAGAGGGGTTGAAGCACATGGCAGTATATTGCAGGATTTGCGCTATCTTACACAAGCAATCAAATATAGCTTTTAATATCTGAATATAGCATACATGAAATTATGCTTGCTGATCCGCATACCAGATAATACATGCTATTTAAAAACAATCTTCAGTGTAATCCACTTATAACGAGAATTCGCTAAGAGCGAGCGTGGCGTTAAGTCCCAGCAATACTTCTATACAATATATAGGACATCAGCCTCGCTTATTACGAGTTCAGCTATGACGAGCACTCCTACCACAACGAGCTGATTTTCTATTCACACGTCGTTATAAATTAATATTGTTAAGAAGTACATGATGTCAAAACTGCGGATTTTGTTCTATACATTTATTCAGTATGTGGATAGTTTGGGAGTGCAACTATTGCATGACGAGTAAACTATACCGGTGGAATCCTGCGCGGCCTATAAAGAACTGCAAAATTTCATAGAAATACCATGGATCTCTGATGCATAAAGACGCGACACGAAATGAGATACAATGGTACATGCAGATAATGCACAACTGTTTGAAAAGTTCCATAACAACTAAGTATACGTAATATTATTTCCATACATTAATAAATGGGATTTTGGTCCTTATAAGTGTCAGATATTCCAATTGAGATCCTTTTTAGATTCCTTTTTAGATCGCAAAAATTAATTCTGATACCGTTTTCATATTATGCATATTGATTGCCATTCAGCTTACAACACACATTGTGTCAAACAGAATCAGGTGAAATTTCATAGTAGCAATTTCGAATTTAGATAATTTACTTATCAAAGTCAGCCAGAACAGTTGAAATATCGGTAAGTTCACATTTTGATCAATTTGAACATGCCATGATGTCTAAACGCTAACAGGTAATGCTTCATGGAAAAATGAGCAGAATAAATATTCGCATCTTGATCATGCCAAACCAACCGCGGTACATCTATCAATCTCGCATCACTTATAGTAAATAAATAGAATACAGTAACCCGTATTTAATGCATTGTGCAGTGAACAAGGGTAGACCACCAGGCCTAATGTGTACTTAGTTGAACTATGAAAGTACATAAGTAGATCATTGTAATAGCTTATACGTGCATGAGTGTATAACGTATTGTTTATATGAAAATATGGCTCGACATTTGAAAAAATATGACATTCGACAAAGTATGGCCTTGGCTCGACATTTGATGAGGTATTTAAAAATTTGGGAAAGCCAAGTTTCTGGTGCTAGGTCTGAAGTAACTTTTATTTTTTTATCTCACTAACTTTTTATACTTGTAATTCGGTACTTTTTACATTCAATGCATCATCAATATTTCCATGCAACAATTTTTCTACGTACCTTTTCTAACTGCTTCATATCTTAGTTAGACCATCGATATTTGTACATAATTGTTAAAATTTTGAAATCTCTGTTTATAACAACCTGAAGATAGCCTTTGACATAAGGTTGAAATATATCGTAAAACATTATTTCAGACCTACCACCAAAAGCTTGGCTTTCCCAAATTTTTAAATATCTCATCAAACGCATTGTTTATTGTCTCAAACTATCGGGATTTGCGATAAAGTTAAAACAACTCAAAAGACGAATCAGAAAAATAGTTTTATATAATGGGAAAACGTCTTTTCAAATGTCTGTTCACTCTCAGATGACCAGTGTGCACAGCATCGATCGGTTTCAATTGGGTGACTGTCAGACTACTGGTATTATCAGACGTAGCTACTGGTAGTTCATCAATTTTGAATGCATCGGATATAACAAGATTCGGTCACAACGAGCAGATTTCTACAGTTCCTTCAATCTTGTTATAAGCGGATTTCACTGTAATACCTTTTCAGCCCATATACCACTAAGCATCGTATTTCTAAAGCTACTTTACAACTCGGTTTTTTCGGCATTTTCGTTTTTCTTTTATTCACTGTGCATTTTGCAAATGCAGATTGTCTATCTACAGTGGTTTCTAATTGGTCTCACTGCATATCACACATTGAATAAGATAAAAATGTCATTTGGCGCAATCAGACAGAATATTCAGTATACTTAGGATTCCCCATTGACCACTTTGTAGCAAATCAATCAAGTTTCGATCAGAGAGACAATCTAAAACCTGACCATTCCTAAATTTTGAGATAGCAAAATATGTCATGCGGATAATGATACAACATCCCATTGACAAGCTTTCAGAGTATTAAGGTATGATGGGCTTCTATGAAAAATTTTAAAAACATAGGATGACTATGGTTCCGATGTTCATGTCAATCATTCTACCGACGATGACATCAATTTTGTTATTAACTCGTCAGAAGCTATCACTCCTAGCAAGATTTCGGCTGCTCAACCCAAGAGACGCAGAAGAGCAGCTTCTGAAGCAGTTGGAGCTATACGAGTATCTCCTTTCAGATGATCAGCATACGCGCTACAACGCTAAAAATCTGATATACTAATTTGTGAAACACTATAAAGAAATATGAGTTTTCTGAACAAACAATGCAGCAACTTCCAATTGAGACAAACTTGAAATACTCGTATCTAGGAATTCAAATTATCAGCCATTGCAATCCCTCAACGCCATTTTCACTGGGAATGCGAAGATGGACGGTGAAATGCTCCTGCCTTAATGGTAGTAAGATAATTAAGGTACATGCAATGGTATATGCAGGTATACACTGCCATTCAGGCCATCTAATTTGGAATTAAAGATATATGTATGACTCTCAAAGAAAAGTGACAGCTTAAATATTGGCTTATGAAACCTTTTTTTACATTCGTATTAAATATTGGCTGACAAAACGACTTACTCAGCAAAGATGTATATTATTCGTTTCAAAATGGGTCTTATGAGAACGCTAATCTTGTGATGGCTTCACTCTGCTAAGTTCAATCGTTTCTCGTGACTAGTCCTATCTCATATTGGCAATGCATGCATCATACTATGCTTTACAATTTCAGACCTAAAATAAGAAATAATGCACCCGCATTCGTGATTGCGCCTTCCGGACAGTTGTGAAAACAAAAATTGTATAAAATATAAATCTAGGGTTTTCGCACTTTTCTCAAATAAGAGAACACAGGAATGTGATAATGAAACAGGCACGATGAATGAGAGCATTTTTTATTCAGCATTTCCGTCAAGAACGGTGGAAAAGGAGAAAAATTGCAACATTTTTCATTAATCCAACTGTTATAGCGATTAAAGTAACGCATTTCCTGATGAGTGGGTATGATGTTTAGTGTAACTTAATGCTTTCTTCCTTTAAATGTTTCTTTCCTGGTTTTTGAATGCTGTCATTCATTCTTAACTGATTCTATTTACTCTCATCTCGTATTTGTTCATACGAATATATTTCATTTAAGTTTCACAATTCAGGTTGACTTCTTCCCTAGATTGTGGCCTGATCTGTATCATAAAGTGCCTATTGATGGATCATGCAACTGTTTTTCGCAACTGCCACATTGTTTTACAGATGAGCGTATTTGAATGACATTGTCAAGTATTGTATTAGTACCTAAAAAATGGTTCGCTACAATGGTGCGTCTTCTGCTTTTTTCTAGTGATTTCCTGAGTGAAGCAAGCTCATTCCACAGCTACAAGAGACTACTGAGCAGTCAATATAACAAAAAACTGAATTTAGTGTTTTATGTACTGCAGACTATTTCTATGCTGTGCTAATTCATGAAGTAATTAGTGCTGACGGCTGAATCGGTGGAATAGCCGATAGACCAAAATTGCACCAGCCCAATAGTCGATGTAGTGCTCACTGTCTACATGTATGCTGATTGTGAGGAATTTCACAGGGTTTATCAAACACCGGAGAAATTCAATTCTGGCGAATTACTAGTAAAAAACCAAAAATATAAGAGATATAAAAGCAATGAGACCAAAAAAAAGTGCTTCGAAAAGAAACGAATATTGCACTACTGATTGATTCCTGAACTAGGGGAGCTACCTCTTACTTGCGTTTCACAAACACGTGCTTACCATACAGCTGCCAAACAGCTGATGTATTCAAACTTAAGTTACGTTGCTATTTTGTATTACATATTTAAACAACTTAAATAATTATCAAATCAATAATTAATATGCAAATTTTTTCGAGTATAGTGAAAGTATCATTCCAAAGTAACTATCCATTTATAAAATATTTTCAAGGTCATACTTATCATGTGACTTTCTCCAACTTGGCCTGACAGAAAACAGGGAAACAGTTCTAGACTGTAGCTCTAGTCTTTTAAACTCAGGATATAGCATGTTTACGAAATGTGAACCTTGCAGGCAAGTAGCTGATGAATATTTAGGGCAAATTACTTTAAAGAGTGGCTTTGAAGTATCTAGAAATTATTGCTGCAGCGATTTCTAAGCATATTTCTTTTTCTGCCACGCATTAAGGATGTTGTTTTATATAGTGCTGGTGTGACAAGCCGGTCATCACGGCTCCAGTCGTCTTGAGTGTGTCCATAATGCACCTGCCAAACTTATTTAGAACGTGTCACGGTGCTACGCATGAGATAAGTACGATTAATATGTATATATTGTGTTGGTACGCTTTTTGTAGTCGTGGAAGTGGAGGAGTGCCGTATCCCTTTCCACTAATGATGGCTAGCTGCATTGATCCGCACAATGATTTCGTGTTTGTCAATGAGTTGAGCCTAGTATTGTACATTTATTTGATGCTTGAGATTATGCGAATGATCTCACGTAACATAATTCTCCAACCCTATGTACCGGTTGCTATTCATTATGAAATGCCTAGGCGCCCATATTTGCTTTCGAGGACATCATGTTGCTCGTGAAAATGCCCTGGTAGAATAGAAACTGGCACTCTGCGTATAACCTAGTAGAGTAAAAGAGACACCAGATTACGAGGTGCTGTTAAAATTGTATAATCGATGTTCTCACAGTGCTGTGTTGCTTGCTGCGTTGTGTGATGTTGAGCTCATTTTCGAGGCAAAGCTTGAGTCGCAACCATGAGGCAGCAGATATAAGCAGGTCAGAAATTCCTGTTCATCCACTAAATAAACTTAAACAATTGCAATGCTCAAAAATTGCTGCTCTTGTAGGGGAGCTCATTTTGCGTCAAAGAAATTATACTATAGGCATATAAAATTAATAACGTACCTCAAAGGACTCAATGAACGACCTGACTTATCATATACATCTTGATCGTTTATGCCTGAGTACTGGATGCCTCACAACCTGTCCTGCATGTTCAAAAACCTAGAAAGATGGTGCACCCAGTATTAACTTTTAAGCAGCAGATGTGTTGTATATTTTAGGCTTCTATTTTTGTTTAATAATTTTTTCCTAATTAATTCTCCTGCAAGATCCTTTATTCATTGCGGTTGGAGAGAGAAGTTTCTTGGAGTTGCGATCATTTTCAATTTTTATCACCAATGAAGACAAACATTTAAGTATATGTTAATACATCAAAGTTAACACTTCATTATTAATATTGATATGATATCCTCAACGTTGATATGATATCTGATATCCTCTAGTTATCTCTTAAAAAATCAAGATCTTTCTTGAACAAGTAAGAGGTTTTTTATCAACGATTGAGGGAAGAGGACGAGCCTATACAGCAAAGCTGTTGTTCAGCAGAAGATCAAACGGAGAGAATCAGAAAATTAAGGATAGTTGGGATGATAAAGGAATATAGTTTCATGTCTTTTCAACTGCTGTACACCCCATCCTGATACTTTCATTGCTGCAGAATCATTGTTGGACGAGATAGATGTTAGTGCGATTGCTGCTTCCAATTATTGCCGTCGCAATGACAGTGGGGGGATCCAGGTTGTGGCATTTTATGCTACATGCTAGAAGCCTTGACGATTCCCCTAGGATCTAAATTGACTTTTCTATTAAGGAACTTCAAATCTGAGACTTATGTGTTTCCACATCAAGGAATGCCATCTAAGTTTGGTGGCAATCTATCATCCTTACTGGTGTAATAGCTACCAAGTAAGAGTCATACAATGAAGAGGCCTAATTTAATATGTCTTTTCTGGAAGATTCAGCCATCCTCAAATTCGTTAATCGAATTCGAGTTATCGCAGCCGGTTACTTTAGTGACCTTCGGCATTGTTGCGTCACTGCTAGCAGCTTAGATCTCACACCAGGTCTCAACTTTTCTACAGGGGGGAGAATACTCTTGATCAAAATTTTGTGAACTTCGCCGCTTCACAAAGTTTTATTTTGTAGAGATCGGACCACGAGTCTTCATCCATTCGCATGCACGTGACCGTACCAGTGAAGTGCTTGGCATTGAAAAAGGAAGTGCGAGTCTGTACCGCTTCCCACAATGTTTCATGGCTGCAGATGTGTGTCCTTTTCCAAAGAATTAACATCCGCCTCTAAAAACCCTGAGAAAATCATGATTGTGAAATACATTTTATCACTAAAAAATTATGACATCAAAAGCGTATAGGCCTATGTCAAAAAGTATATATTTTCATCAAATGCTGCAGTTTCTAGACTCCAGGCCCTCAAGGTATCGGATGGCACGGCTTTACTCGTGCCGATCGTAGACCATTGCTGGATTCAGGTCCATAGCATGAACATCATCGGAGACGGCTTGCGACCATGTTTTCCATTTAAAACCCTTTCTTTCCTGCAACGTCGACAGTACGGTGTGGATGGAGGTTCTACGAACTTGGATTTCCGTGATATCCGAAGCTACCACCTTAAAAATGAAAGGTCAGGTGCATTCTGCGTGTGTCCGTTGACCAATAATGAAGGAAGTGAGACACAAGACGTGAAAAATGATCAGATCATGAAGATGGAAAGGGTTTTTCCTAGCAGTTACATAGTGCAATAGTAATAAACAGATGCTGTTGTGTATTATCACTTCTTTCAGTCATCCAACGATTATAAGCGCTAGGTAGAATGGAATAACATTGGTCGATGGTCTATCAGCATATATCTAAATGTAAAGTAATGAACATCTCTACTGTATCAACAATTGTTGCGAATCCTATACTGGCGCATGACAAGGATATTTTCAAATATACCTTGAATACCCTGATATCCGTGAATTTAGAATCCAAATAAGCCTTTTCATCTACTTCATGCAGATTTGTCAATCAATTTGCTTGAATTAATTTATTTATTTGCACTTTCCTGGCTATGATTCGTATTTTCCGCGACTTTCATAGGACATCGAGCCCTGATGGAATGAACACTTGCGTTATGTCACATCTTAAGTTCAAAAAGATGTTTTTTAATCTGAAAAGGGGAGGCTATTCATGTGATACTTCTCAGGCACTCTCAGGCTTCTCAGGATACTTCTCAAGGCATACTTCATGTCAGCAGCATGAAGCTGCTTTGATGATAGAATTCCTCAATCCATAGCACTGAAATGACGCTCAGTTCTACTGGCAGAAAAACTGATGAATTTCTTAATGGACAGTAATAGGCCTATTGATATAGGATCCATGTATTGTAATGTGATTAATCAGTAGTATATACGCTTCCTATGATTTGGAAGGAAATTGTTATCTCACAATTATCACAAGTTACTCACTTGATTCATTGACGAGTTCTTGGGAAATATTTCATCCGATCATTGAAGAATTTTGACGAAACTTCTTGAGATGGAAATAGTTACCTATCATTATATCGTGGTAATTCAGATGCCAAACGTACACATGAGACGCATTGGCTGTTGTAGGGCTACTAGAAGAAGTGCGCATTATGCATCTTGAAGAATGTTGATGCCCTGCGTTGTAATATGAGTGAGCGATCGAATCACCCCCAATGGGAAGTTTACAGCACCACACCAAGTTGCTTCATAAAGTGTTTCCGGCGAGCCGTGCAAATTGCCAGTCGCAAATCATGATCGTAGAGAAATTGAACTGTTAACTTTGATCTTTCATTTTATTGATGATTGAATTTATTATTTGTGTGAGCTCCATTTTGACGGAAGATTTTTTGACGGTATTACGAAATAACAGCATGTCCACAAATCATTTAATGATACAGTAATTATTAAATTTGTAAAGCACCACCATGTGATTTACAATGTCATTATTGCATACGCATTGCGTCCGGATACCAAAAATCAATATCCAAAATCACTGATGAAGCATCTGATCTTCATTTATACAATTTTATCCATTCAAATAATGAACACATCTAAATGAAACTTCTTAATCGAATTCGTAAATTCGCATGAAATTTCCAAAGCTAATTCCTGATATTTCATTTGACATCAGATAGATCAATCATTTATGAATCAATCAGATGTTTCCTATTACATATTAGGTCTGTTTTAGGAAGAAACAGACTTGCCGATGCTTTAATGAAACTTATAAGCTTTTGTTTTTGAGATAATATATTTCGATCTATGCTCATGCATCCAGTGGCAGGGCCAGCTGCAAAAATTTTCGCACTGCGAAAATGTTTTAAAAAATGAACTCGCTGCGAAAAAAAATTTACTTGGTCCTGCGAAAAATGGAAGCCTTGTAATTCTTACATTTAAATGAACCTATGTTGTCTAATACTGAAAAATACTGATCTACAGGATGGGTAAGGCAAACTGATGACAACTAATTAGCATGTTATTCATTATGTTATCATTTAGTTAAAGCTTCATATTATTCACAGCGCCTTTTCATCTTGTAACAGGTTCAGCAAAATAGAAGATTTTCAGCAGTAGTTCTTAGCATCTACTGAGTTACTGTGGATGTTGTAACCGCATACGAAACTTTCAAAGCCATGTTTAAGAAGTTGCCGATAGTTCTGTAAAAGAATGTAACCGACTTGATTTCAAATAATTTTTCAATTAATGTATAGACGATACAAATAAAATTCAAATTAATATGATCATTGTTGTCGTATATGCATTGAAATTCATTTTCTACAGTTTCTTTTTTTTTACATTTTCTTTCTCGATACCTGAAATTCTGAACGTAACTGGAGTCATTTGAAGCGCTCGACATCCACACTTCCCATAAGATTTACTCATATTTTTGATATTCAGCTAACGATGCAACGGCCCTGATGGATGCAGAAAACACAATGTTTGGACTTAGGGCATCAGTTACATTGCCATTAAGTTGTCCAAAGTATCCTCGAACATCTGGTGGTTTTGAAGATTACCCGAAAGAACAAATCAAGCGATGAGTGATGTTAAATTAATGCACTCTCATCTTACAAACGGTTCTTATCTTCCATCCAGAAAATTTGAAAATGCATTCTAAAGACGTGGATGCTGCGAAAAATTTACCCCACTTTATACCAGATAGGCAGAAAATTTCATAGCTGTCCCTGGAAAATAGACTGCTATGGAATTTTCGCTTTAATGATGCGAAGTCCATAAAATAAAATGTCCGAATCTCAAGACATCTGTTTTGGATCAACATAGTGTGTGAGCGTTGACGTAACTGCCAACAATCAGTTCTGCCACACGTTGCCAATTACAGACAGTCTTCGTAAAAAGTGTCGTTGGCCAAGCGGCATTCCAAGGCTTGTTTGAAATAACGAGGAGAAAGAGGAAAGAAGCCGACAGATGACCATCAGAAGAAATTGGAAACAGTTACAGCAAAAAAGGAAAATAACTTTTTGACAATAAATTCGATGCTTCAAAACACTAAGAGACAAAGGATACAGGCATCGGACAAAAAGAAACACGCGAGGGAATGGAAAACATTAATATGATGTAGAACTATCGAGCCGGAGTTGATATATTGCAGGAAAGCACATTTTGTTCTACTCGAATTATATTCATTGGCACACACGTTTTCGGCCTAAGACCTTCGTCTGTTACAGAAATAATGTGATCATAAGATTTATTCGGCTACCAATTATTCCTGCAATTTCCTGCAGTTGCCACTGATCGACTTCAATTCCTCCACGTGCCGGGAAATTTGGGGTGGAACTATACCCTCAAGCTCGATGCATTCCGAGACGGAGAGAATGGGAAATATTAGTGGAAAACCAAGCAAGACAGCTGCTTAAGGAGCAGGAGGAGTCAATGGAAAGAGAATATCGTGCTCAAATTTTTTATGTACATGATTGTTGCATCTTTACAAGTTAAGATTTCCACACCACTAAATTTCTACATCATCCGTTATTTCTCTTTCGATCCGTAATTATTACTTGTTTTCATTTGTTGAGAACTTCTACTTTCTGTCAATTGTTGATTGGTTTATTTCCTTTTGTTGTGACCTTCCTGTCAACGCCTGTTATCAACTGGAACGATCATGTCCTAAATGACATGTAATAACAAGAATTTTTGTTGGTGGTTTAGTTGTAAGGTTAGTGACCTTTGGCTATATTTACTACATGCACATGTATGTACTAGTCTGATAACATGGATTCGGTAACAGAATGCTAGTTTTATAATTTAGGTAGTTTAGTATTAACAGAATGTCTTTTTAGAAACAATAGATGGCGGCAGTCGCGAGCTTATGTATTCAGATATTTGCGAAAAATCCTTTGTGAGTCATCAATGACGAAACGTAGTTACTTTAGAAAAATCTGGCTTATCACAAGAAAGCAGTTAGTTCCGGAAATTGCACAAGACATTTTGAAAAATCAGTTTCTCCGACAGATATTGGGCGTTGGTCAAGTTTTGATAAGAGTGGTGTTCTTCATAATCTTGAATTATGATGCTATAATTTTGCTGGTATTAGTAGAGCTGCGAAAAAAATGAAAAAAATCTCTGACCCGACCACTGCATGCATCATCGTCTGACGATTTAAGCCAAGTGGCATCTGGTGATTGAATGAGCATCTGAGCGCAGGTTCAAACATCACTTGGCTTTGTTTCACGCATTGACAAAGCCAGTGTCCATCTTTCTATGCAATCGAATACTCCAACATGTCCAATAATCCCCACGTGATAAAATTTGTGAAACTTTACAGTAAACCACTAAGAATCGCAGATCAAAAAATTTTGTTAGACTCAAATTCAAAGGATTTTTCTATGCCTATGATCAACAGATTTCATCACTGACGTATCAATTACTCATGTCGATTAGCCTAAATACACACAGTAATTATAAAAAATGCCTCAACAATAATTATAGCTTGGCATTTTCTAGGTAATTTGATGCTGCTCATATAAATCAACTCTTAGTTAAGTTTATTTATGATTCTGATGAAAATCATTGAAATATTACTGAAGTCGCAAAAGGTTCATGTCGTACTTTGTTGAATATTTTTATGCGTGCTTGTTCCACGTTGCATGTAGGTGGATGATCCTCAAATTCTTGAGGCAACAAATTCTGAGTTTCTGATCCCAAATTTTATAACTATTCCCTGATTTTGATCAAATTGACTGATTGTCGGGCTCCTAGATAGTCTCTGTTGCTTTCTTTTGTTTTGACCTTGCGATCTCTGCCATTATGCATTCGTAGATAGCCTATATTATTCTTTCATCACTTGTGACCTTTGTACGATAATTATGGCAGCTATTCCTGAAATGAATATTTCTGAGCGAAAACACACATGATTGCATCTCCATTGAAGAAATGTTGAAAAGTCGCCTAAGCGTGTTCTTCAGTAGTTTTTTCGACTCTCAATATTTTAATGATATGCTGGAAATGTGTGACTCCTTGAGTTCCATTTTTTGGACAGAATGCACAGCCTAGTCACGTTAAAGTGACTAACATTTGAATACACAGAACTTACCTGATTTTAGCCACGAGTGAAAAATCTCGAATCCTGACAATCTCGAATCGATGTACACGTGTGCATCTCGAAGACAAGCGAACTACATCACACAAGTAAGTTTATGCAGGCTCCTGTCATGCTTTAGTATAGACTAATTATGTGAATAGATGCTCACATTGTTGGTCAGGCTAACTTTCTGTTAGGCTAATCACAATCTGTCCTGGATCATCATAGCATGTCGCCTAGTAAAATTCTCCACGCAACTCGTGAATGAGATTGCTTCATAATAGCATTCGAACTCGTTACATTCAAATGGCCCTCACCTTAGGGGTTCTGGCATTTCAGATACCTAACTCGTGGAATGCTGTAAAGGAAAAATCATGCACGAGCTGCGTAAATAACTATTGCATAGGCCTATATCGTAGTAGCTAAACGTGGGATGGATTGTACTGCTCTCATATTCTCTTTTTTCTTTCAGATACTTAACTCAGGTAACATTTCAAACATTGTCAATGGATATCAAAGTCCTACTTACATTCTGCATTATTGCTGGTAAGTTATTTCATGACAAGGATGTCATTTTTGTGATGAAATATCTTTTCGCGAATATTTACGGTGCTAATCTGTTAGAAATTTGTTTCATTATGAGGATCTCATTAGAGGTCACCATTCACATGCGAGCACGCACGGGAATAGAAATTATTAAGGGGAATAAAGTGAACTGTTTTTTGTTTTTTCGATCTTGCGGTTATCTACTAGGCAATGTTAATTATTCAATAATCGAAGTTTGCTGAATAACTAGACTTCTGTTTCACAAATTACAACATACTATACATGTCCTCCCTAACAACACATGCTATACTCACAACGCGTGATAAAAGATTCATAGACACGAGGATTATTATCTGATTAAGTTCATCTTCGTTTCAATTTATTCAAAGTTTTTGAATGCAGTATACTGTAAAGGACATGTCGTACTCAATGCTTTTGAGTGCAGTGTTATGTAAAGGACATGTCGTAGCTGGCCCATTTAACTAAAAGTCCAACAATGGTCCTAATGACAGAAAAAATGAAATTGTTGTAGAATATTAAGTTTTAAAGATAGATTACAAAAATATTGTGGATTTGTTAAGTTTACTCATTTCCCAATTAAATCCCAATTGTAGCAATAGTCATTTTAGAATTTAGGGATTAGGTTCTCGTCGTGCATTTTTTTCCTGTGAAAGTCACTTATTTGCATGCCTTGTTTGAAGCGTTATTATTTTATCTAAAACATCTAAAATTTTAATTTTGTTTCGTTCAGTCTTAGCCTTTTTAATAACTTTATGATGTTACTGTCACATTGAATGAGCATACGTAGCACATATACACACATACTGCGGAATGAAATGTTATGTCATAGTTTGAATTTTCTGAGATAAATCAAATGATGTCAATAGAAGGATCTTGATAGCATAATTTGAATTAATGGGCAAAATAAACAAACTTAGTAAATTTTTCAGTGCACAGATTATTGCTCAAATGATTGTTAGTATAATTGTAGTAATGAGATCACAAAAATTTAACATCCAAATTCTACAACTATGCTTCGAAGTGGTCTTATCAACGTTAAAATTTCATTATACAGTATATCACTCTCAAATACTATTTAGCATATTGCTTAACGGTGTTAAGACCATGACGAAATATACTTGTGATTTTCGGATATTGTTCATGACTTCTTTACATTATGTGTAATAACAGTCATTTGAACGGTGCCTTACCGCGTATAAAGATTTGCTAAGTTGGCTTATTTTACACATTTATTCAAATTATGGCATCAAAATTCTTCTGTGCGAAATCATTTGATTTATTTCAAACCATTTTAACTCTGAAATACTGACTTTCACAAACGTTGGAGGTCGAAAGTACCTCGCCCGATTTGAAGTGGAGAAAGAAGGAGAAATGCATCCGGATTTTTCTCAGGTTTAGTTTTCAACATCACAAGGTTGGTCATAGCTATTCTCCTATGAAGAAAAGTTGCTCGAAGCGCGGAGGGGTCGAATATGGGCTATACTTCATGTTGTCATTCAAACCGTCAGATGACACTCGCTTCAGGCAAGTCATATGAACAATCAACGTGCACACATAAAGTAACTTAGTTCAAAACCCGATGTGAGTTATCTTTTGTTTATTTCAAACATTATTTTAGTTATCACTCGCTGCTTTAATGGGTTCGATCAGAAACAAAAAGCAGTTTTGTTGATGTTATCAGTGAGCGTCACATCAGGATTGTATATGATTGACGCACCTGCATACTTCTCAATATATATCGGAAAAATAGTCGAAGCTGTTTACCCTACTGCTGAATTCGCATGACCTTATTTGTGACAAAAAGTGGGCGGTTAGAATGTTGAGATATAGTCTCAATACATTACATAAAACATAATATTGCAGTATATTCTTTTTTTTAATAAGTGCTTGAGTGACAATGACAAGCCTTTGCGCTATAGGTCTGCAAAAGATGAAAGGTAAAGTGGTAGAAAGTAAAGAAAGAAATATTGGGATTACAAAGCGAAAAAGATATACCGGTAGATAATATATATGCATGATTTCTAACTGAATAATTAAGGAGGTTAAAAACAGAAGTACTGTAAGAAGACATAAAGGAAAATAAATGTAAGGAAAGAGAGTTGTAAGTTCGCTGTATTGTAATTCGAGTGAAGCATTGTAATTCTAAAGCGATATGGTCGATCCTTTTAGGGAATCTTTTAAACGTTTGTGTTCATGAATGGAAGATGTTGAGTAATTTTCCCATAACTCAAGCAAAAGGAGAGATTCGAGCTCGTGTTCATTGTAGGACGAAAAGTGGTGTTATCATAAAGACAAAAAATCAATCATTTTGTCATTGTGTAACTTCAAGCTTGCGCATAGAACAGTGTAGTGCAATCACCTTCTTATGCAATTTTCTTTTAGAAAATTGACATTTTGTCAATAGAAGTGATTCATCATAAGAAGAATTACTTTAATTTTCAACACTGCAAATTTTAGAGCAGAGTTGTTTGAAACATGTTTAATATGCGGTGGTGATTGCCTCTTTTTGAATTATTTTTTCTAAAGGAATGAATGCTTAGGTAAATTTCAGTATTTGATCATCGCGCTGAGTATGAGATCGATTTTTGGTACATTGTAGCAAAGAAGTCAAACAATGTGAGTGCTTTGTTTATCAGATAATCAGATGAAGAAATCAGTGAACAAAAAAATGAATTAAAATTTCGTAATTGCAAGATAGTGTGTGACAATTTGTAAGGAAGTTCCATTTGAGACTAATCGTGTCATGAAATTGAGTCTACTAGAGATTTTTATTTTTCAATGCATGTTTTGCGTTACAACTACACTTACCAAAGCTTCAGTCAGTCTGGATTAAATTTCTATCGTGGTCTTACGGAGGTCGCGTTTATACATAACGTTATATGAATAGGATGCTGTTTTGTGTCACAACGAATCATTTATTTTTCGAGAATAGAGCCTGTATCTTGAGATGCACTCGGCAATGTCAACATACTAGGACTATTCTGCCATGCATTGTATAATTTAGTTCGTTTTATGATACTACAAGTAGAACTGTTGATGATTTAAGAGAGTATTTAAGTTTGAGAATCTAATTATAGATCTAAATAAACACACGATTGCCTTTTCTTGTGCCATTAATATCAAATCATGTTTAAAAGTATGATGAAACATTAGCACTACCTATACCCTAGGCTTGGACAGTGCTGACGTAGTCAGACTTCTGGAGTGCTTTGATTCTTCTAGTCTTGATGATATCATTTTATCACACCATCAAGGTCGCAAGGACTACCTTGGTGTCCATCTTCGAGCCGTGAGAAGAAGACTCCACATCCGCGAAGTCTCTTAATTTTTCATGACAACACTGCCGCTCATCGTGCTTTTATGGGTCAATAAACACTTCAAGAGTTGGGCTGGGAATGTCTCACTCATGTTCCCTCCAGTCGTGATCTGAGTCCTTCTGACTGATCTTTTCGGAATGCTGAAAGAACCTTAGCGAAGTAAGCACTGCAGTTATTTCAGTGAGTTCGAGAATGCTGTTAACAATGTGCTTCGCTCATTGAAATTCACAGGCGCTCTAAAAACTGAGTTACCAAGCTACCTCACTATTTGGAGGTCATCTTACTTAGAGATGATCATATTGAAGGTTGACCTTGTTTTCTGATCTTTTGTTGTGATATCATGTAGATATTATACACGTGCGTGAACTTTTGAGATGACCCACGTATTACCCACGAAAATCCGACTTTTCGCTTTGTTTAAGTTGGTGAGACTAGAAAGGACAACAGTGGTTTGTTGATGGTCATTTAAGCCACGATCAAGGTCAATTTTGCTAGATCTTGAGAAGAATCAAATTACTGAAACAGGCAACAGTTGTAGATTTTTGCCGTAAGGCGATCTGTAGTAAGTTATTGTATAAAAATGACAGTGTATAAAGAGAAATGATAATCGTGAATACCGTATTCATAAAGTTCACTACCAGTATCTTCACTATAAACGTGCATAATCACAAAGTTAGATCATAGTCGAGTGGTGTGAAATTTCCATGTGACAATTCCATTTGACGAGTTCATCAAGGAGAAAATTTAAGTCCAAGATTGCCACTTTTCACTTGAACGGTCTGACTTCAATTTGACCGTTGAAGTTCGTCGGTCCTCTGAAAAGAGCTACTTCTGTAATGCACGCGCTTGGCCAATCACATAGGACAGGGAGAGACAAATATCTGTGTCAATCTCTACCGCTTGCTACCATTGCATGCAATGACTGGGATAGGATTATGTCCGTTCTAGATTAACCCACATGCTCTCAGGGAGTAGAATGGTTCCGCGGATTTGCTGATGGAAATGGCCATTCTCGTATTTCGTGCAGTTATGTAATAAAAATATAAGGGCGGGTGGGTAGGGTTCCCGAAAATTATTGTGTTAATAGAAAATCTTTTCGTATTGCAGATATTTACTTGTAGTTTATGTATTGTATAGTCTGCGTCATGTGAGCATGAATTAGTTAATTCTCACTTTTCCTTAACCGTCTAGTTTGCGCCCATCCGTACAATATTGAAATAAAAGCAAATGTAATTTTCCATGGCCACGCCGCTTCTCTTAGTGAATTTACATGCGGAATGAATCTGCATCAGACATTTGGACAGACTGTGAACATGATGACTCACGAAGGCACAGAGATACCGACAGCGGCAGATGACAACAACAATGAAACACTTTACAAATCAAAATGCAGCAGAACCAGCCGGGACGGATCAAAAGATAGAGAAGTAAAAATAAGTACATAAATCACAATTAGTGGAAATCAGGAGAAAAAAAAGTAACACGTTAATAAGAGAAAGTCACAAAAGTCTTAAATTGAAAAGAAACTCTTTCTGCACACACAATGGTGGCTTCAACACCTTTATACAAACACTTTTTGAAATTGGAAGTTTAGACACTAAACATTTTTCTTCTCCTGATTTCTACTAATTGTGATTTATGTACTTATTTTCACTTCTCTATCTTTTGATCCGTCCGGTTGGTTCTGCTTCACTCTGATTGGTAGAGTTTTTCATTGTTGCTGACAATGGTGTCAACATCTCTGTGCCTTCGTGAGTCAAAGTCATGTTCGCATTCTGTCCAAATGTCTGATGCAGCTTCATTCCGCATGTAAATTCACTAAGAGAAGCGGCATGGCCAAAAAAAATGACATTTGCTACTATTTCATTCTTCCTTTTCAGAAAAGGTTTCCTCTTCAACTAGTGATTCTAACCAATGATATCCACAACTCAATCAAGACGAAATTTTGGCTGTTTCATGCATAGATTTCACAGTTTCAATAATTTCTTTCAAGTATTTGGAATTTTGCGATTGCAGGTTGTTTTAGGCAACTTACAAAAGTTTCAACACAAAATATGTAAAATTTCGAAAAATGTCAAATGTGAAGAAATGAAAATCCGAGCCCAGATTAGAAACTACATGTACATGTTAATGAACAATGCAAATTGCTTCTACATGTATCTGAAATGTTATCACTGATATGCATATATAGAAACTTCGCATTGTTGTTAACTGTCTGAGTGAGATTTTAAAGTTTAGAAATTGAAATTTAGAATTTTTATCTGTTGAGGAACTGGTGTTTTAGAAAATTGCGCAGCCATAATTGGATTTTAAAAAATCGATGGATATAAGAAGCATGAAAAAGTGGGTATCTGGGATTTCCGCGGATTTTGAAGCCAATGGTTTTACTCTCTGTAATGAATCTATCTCTTTGAGCTGCAATCCAACACCGTCAGTTGATTTGCATCAAGTTCTCTCACAACCGTGTGCGACATGAAATAGAATGGTTCGAAAGGCCCCGTCGTAAAAATGCTGTTAACTCAATAACATACTTAAACTGTTATTTGAAATGTTGATGCCGGCTGTTAGTGCAGAAAATAAGATTTGACGTGGAGGTGATCGTCGGCAACAGTTTTTTTAATATTCCTGATAAAGCGTGTGAAGGCAATACTCCATAACAGTCAGTTTTTTTTGCCTAGCAATGGTAAATCACACACAAATAATTATTTAGTAATGTGCTTGAAATACCTTATCTACTGCACTGCTCGGATGCCTGGTCATTTCTCAAGACAAAAATTGGATGAGATGAAGAAACCTAAATTTTTGCTCAGCACTAATTGTACCAGAGATGTAACCGGTCCGGAATATTCCAGACCGGACCGACCACCGGCATTGGACCGGCGACCGGATCTTTCGATGAATATATAGAGTTAAACATTGTTGCCTATAACTTGATACCGCATAAGATTACAAGCGAATAGGCCTATCGTGAGGTCAGTTATGGAGGCTGTAGGCCGAAACCTGATGTGCGAGCCTACTAGGCTATCGGCTCATAGAGTAGACTAAGCATAAGATTGATGTATAGCTGTAGGTAGGCATTAATATAATGTACAGGCCTACGATGCACTATATTTAGGCCTTTATATACTCGTATATAGGCCCATCTTGTACCAGATAGGTCCTTTATAGTAGGCTAGACCTGCCTGTTATATGCTTAGCAGGCCCTAGCTACATGTTAGAATGTTACAATTCCTAGCCTAGGCTAGGAACACTTAATTTGATTTTGTCTAGAGCTAGGTTTATGCAGCATCATCTATTGAACGTACCTTTGTAACATTTTACGACAACAAGCAAGAGAATTAGAAGGACACGACGGTGGCGGTACTCTGCATGATTTTGTTTTACATAGACGTATGGCAAAATGTAGTCTAAGCTTGGTTATCAGATTAAAATCCTTCAGTTCCCCATACGCTACACCTAATGGAAAGAGACATAGGTGATTACATTTTTATATGTTAATTTTTCACAACCATTAAAAGTTCTAGAATTTCATTGGCAATGCAATGGGAAAAAATAAGCCGGAAGGGCCTAACTAAGTCAAAAGATGCCTGGCACCGAGAAACAGCCACTGTTACCTGAGAAGATCGCGCGCCTTGCTGGTGAAAGCACGTGATCAAGTCATCAAGCATCGAACGGGAAAGTGCGTACCTGATAGATATCAGAATTGCCTGCACAGAAGTTTTCACGCCTAAAGGAGAGCGCATACCGTATGTAAATGTGCCTTGAAAACGGCTGCTAAAATTAACAATTTACTGATTGACATGATGGATTCAACATGAAGTACACTTCCTCACATCATACCGGATGAAATTATGCCGATGTGACCGCCTCTGCCGGTATTGGCCGGTCTGATTTTTCAGACCGGACCGGACCGGCGACCGGTTACATCTCTGAATTGTACGCAACGTACTGTGATTATCGCGTTTACCCTGCACTTGTTTCAACATGACTTTTGAAGGAGTGAAGATCTACATCAATGTCATTAATCGAACCAGTTCTGTGATGACAGCTGTTATTGCGCTCAGTTAAAGCGCCAGCATGATTACTTTGCGGGTTTGAGAGCTTTATACTGTTATTAGAAAATATTGTAATACTGTCCACAGACTTGAACTGAACACGAAATTTCTTGGCAGCCGTAGACACGGCCAACGTTATGAATTGACACTCAACACTAGGCAAATTACTTGGCAACGCAGTAGTTGATTCCTTTCTTCAATTATCAGTGATGAAAATCAACAGGATTTTTAAATTAATCTCGGCAGCATTTATTGTGCATTTCACCCATTTGGAGCCCATCCTCGGCGAGTGTTTCCGAACTTTCATTCTCTTACATCATCATCCCTGCATGATCGTCTCTACATTGACCAAATAATTGTGCTCTGTAGTCTGCACTGTACATGTACTGTCGATGTACATGTACTCTGCATTATACCCAAACATGAAATGCAAAAGTCAGGGATGAGAATTTTCCGTGGAAATCCACTAGGACCCCAATAAGGGTGCTAAATATGTTCATTTTTTATTTGGAGCTTGTGGAAATGTGAATCTCTGTCTGGGCCCTCGTACCGTTCTTATCTCTGGAAAATACAAACTATCGTGTCACATGAGTCTTGAGGCCCACTTTGCTGATGCATTTATAAAGAAATTAGTTAACGTACGTCGAATCAATTGTCTGTCTCACATTATACCTCTCATCATCAGTTTAAGAGTATAGAAATTGAAGATAGAAGAGCAAATTAACGTTGATCCAATGAAAACAACGAAGCAATCGTTTCGAACTCGCTCTTGTGGAAAGCAAAAATGGCCCTGACAAGAAATGAGAAACATTACGTGCACTACTTTCGACTAGAAAACGCACATTTTCTACGATTAAAATTCAGATAGATAGATGTTGCGTCTGAAGTGGCGAAAATTCCGATCTCTGAACCATTATGCCATAATCTTATTAATTTGCGCTCTTCAAAATTTTGAAAATACAAAATCTCGTCTCTGCTGCATGGTGGCTTAGCAGCAGTATATGTAAGAACACATGTTTGCTTTTGTTCAAATTTGAGGAGGGTAAATGGTTAAAATACAGTGTGTCCCAAAATTAGCGCAGTTTCTGATTTTGCCATGAGAACAATATTTTAGTTAAATGATGATATCTATGACGTCACCATTCATGATGTCACCATTCATGTCAACAGGCCTATAATATGCATGATGAGCTTGTAATAAAAGTATCAAAAGCACATCTATTGAACCCCATGTTGCGTCATGCGTGCCACGAATAATACTGCTTCTGTGGTTGGTCAGTTATTAAGGCGTGGACCAGATACTTCTGACAAAGGTTCTGAACATTGATAACGAAGATGAATTTTAACTGTCATCAAAAAGTTGATGGAAGGTTAACTGCAAGTTATCATTGAGTCAAGAATCAATAAAAATTTGTCAGCTCGCTTATAAATTGTTCAACTACTTTATGCAAATGAAAGTTCAAACTTAATGTGCTTGTAAGATAAAGAGATCTATTTGGAGCGTCACTGAAACATCACAAGATAAATTTCAAAATTTTAAAAGACGTGTAGTCGTCTCAATGCCCCTGGAAAAGGCAGAAAGCTCGAAGAGGAAAATCTTGTGCTCGTCATTGAAGAAGGTGCAAGTGATGTCTTTCTATCTTCGAACTCTTTGAACTTGTCCAGGTGCAACAGTTGCTTTTCTGACAAAAATTCCGAAATCAATTTTCATAGAACACTGAAAGACAAATTAGGACTTCATCTTGATGCCATTTCTTTGCATCAGGGAATCACTGCGGAAGATGAAGACAACCGAATAAGATTCTGTCAGTGGTCAATAAACAATGCAGAATTAGTACCCAGAATTATTTGAAGTGATGAAGCAATATTTTCGCTAAATGGCTCGCATCACATGGGCAATAATGCACTTTGAAATAATGTCGTACACAGGCCTACGGCCTTTGTTATGTCAGCCTGAGCTTGCCTTATTTATGGCACTTTACGTATGCAAAAGAGATTCTTAATTTGAAACTCATTTATTTCATCTTCATTGTTTTTTGATACTTGCAGGCTAGCTCCCCTTACAATTTCCTGTAAACAAATTCCTGTAGATATCTTCAAATGGCGCAATTAACATAATCGTATTTGCATCTCAATGCTCTGTTCTGATGACCTTTTTATAACCAAGCTATATTGTCGATGATTTTCATTCATAGCTGAAATGAATTAAATTATCCAGACATCTTAACCTTATTTAGTTTCCTCGATAGCAGACTTGACGATCAAAGTGTATAATGGACTCATGTCCTAACGTTCAGTCTCGATAGTAAAACTTCAATCTTGATTCGTGCGAAGAGCATGATTATACTGTTTTTCATTACTGTACCAGTAAGTAATTTTCCATTCCGGGTACCCTATTTCACATTAAACTTCAATCTTGATTCGTGCGAAGAGCATGATTATACCGTTTTTCATTATTGTACCAGTAAGTAATTTTCCATTCCGGGTACCCTTTCTATAATATGTCCTTGAGTTTGACTCGTTCTCTCCATTCCTCACGTGTTGTTATATGTACAGTCCTTTCTCAGTAGCACACATTAGAGTTGTTCTTTTCCTCCAACACTTTCAACGGCAATAATTACAATGAAATGCTGAAGAATGACTTCATTCCACAATGTCAATCGAAAAAAAACTTGCTACTCCACAGTAACTTTCCTATAAGAGAAAGCACCACCTCACTTTCCTCTTCATGCTACCGCAACTTTCAGAGAGCCCTAATTTCTTCGAATGGTTTTTGGACGCGGCTTTGAAACATTTTGGTCGGCAAGATTCCATGATCTTTCGCCATGAGACTGCCGCCTTTTGGTGGTATTAAAGGACAGGTTGTATCATATAATGGAAGGCCAAAAACTATTGACTAACCGAAGAGAAAATCGGTACAAAGCTTGATGAAAACCAATAATGAAGAAATCACAAATGCTGTTGACAACATCTAAGAAGAATTAATGTCTTAGTATCCGAAGATGGACGATATTTTGAATATTTGTTGCAAATACTAAAACCTCATGATATTCACACGTTATTTTTCATTAAGAAAATGATTTTCGAGCGCTAAAAGTCGTTCTAACATGGAAATTGAAAGCTGCACTAATTTTGGGACACCCTGTACATCAGTTTCTCATGACATGTGATCGTTGATCCATATTGGGGACACATTGATTCACAAATGCAACCGGCTGAAACACCCGCGATGTCTTTGAATGGGTGTCAGTTTTGCAGGTTTTTATTATTTCTCTAAAATGTGGAAAACATATATGTACACCAAACCAAAGTTTTGCGTATGGATTTCAAAGTAACTCTGGCATCTTTGCAAGTGATCTAAATGACACGAGCTTTTATTTTATGTTTCATGTTTTTGGTGATTAGTATCAAAGTTTTCTTTATTAAATGTGTTGCATTTTTTTTCAACAGTATTGGCATTTTTATGTACTATAAAGCTCCGAGCATCAATAACTATTCGAATTACATAGATGTATATCTCTACCTTTCATTTTTTACTTCGGATTCTTGCTTGAGAAAATTGTTACAATATTAATATAATTGGCAACAAATACATATTGATGCCAATGCAGCAGTTCGGCTTAACTTTAAGTCATCTCTATTATAATTTAAATTATTCAAAATATTTTCGCAAATTAAATTGAGTGTATAATGTGAATAAAGTTGAGAGATGGTGCAATAGCACGATAGTATAAATTCACAAACATGGTATTGTAATCACTTCATATTCTCACTCTCTCTACTGCTATTATTTAGTTCCGGTTTCTACGAGTTTTTCCGAAAAAGGAAAATTTGTAGCATTGACTCGAGTATCCAAACCTGCTCGCAAAGTGAGTGTCCGCGCAGGATGTGTCCGACAGCACAGCCTTCAAATCATATTAATTATGCAATAATTCAATTTATAAATTTTGTTTTAAACATTTAAAATTTAAAAATACCTAAAAAATGACACATTTACATTTAAAAATTTAGTTAATTCCTTCAGTTACATGAATCATATCTATTCCGTGCAGAGCGTAGCTTAGTTCGAAAGCTCATCTTCGATGAGAAATTAGTAATCACATATAAGTTAAACTGTATTAATCGGGGGAAACGTGAGAGCCATTATTTTATTTTAAATGAAATAAGTGATGATGCTCACATTTTTCAATTAACTGCTTGAAGTTTCAATAAGAAAATTGTATTTTTCAGGTATTTCTGTTGCTGAAGACGATCTACCAATCAAATCGCAACATGGTATTAATCCATTTCCATCGTGCATATCAAAGGTTCTGAGCAAGGAGTATGTTCGAAAACCACTGCGTGCGCGTTTCTTTCAAAGAAATTTCTACGACAGCAAAAAATTGGAAGGCTGTGCGATGAGAATACCTAACACTCCAATAGAAACTGGTGATGATAGTCCTGTGAAGCAAAGATGTCTTTTACAGCTTTCACAACAATTATCGCCAAATCTTAAATTCACGATGAATATACGACTGGATGTCTACGCTGAAACCAAATGTAAGCTACACATGTAATCTCTGTGCAATGAGCCCATGCAATGCTAATCATTTCGAAACTGTCAGTGAAATTTGCTCGCACTTGTAAAATACCTTAGATGGTTCAAGGTTGGTAGATTTCTATGAAATGAACTTAATATCGTATGTTATTATATTACACTGTTACCGAAGAAATTAATTTGTTCCATTCCGAACGATGTGATTGAAAATTTCGCACCGCTACTAATGACATTTGACATACCCTTAGACATGAAAACAAATTAGACGCTAGAAACAGTCTGAATATAAACATAGCCTAGAATAGAAAGATGTTCTCAGACTTGAAGAATGTAAGCACAAAGCTCAACGTCAGCCGTAGACGGTGCGTTTCGCCCTACAAGATCTCGCTAATACGCCTCGGATTGGCCCAAACTATATAAGATATAGAATGGTTGAACAAGCTGGAAGACCGTACAACATGCTTCTCTGCCTTAGATAGATTATTATTACTTATGATGTGCTCCACTGATATTTAATGTTTATGTACATCAATGCGTGATATATTAGATAATGGAATTGAGAAGAATCCTTTTTCAAAGTGAACTTGCTATGCATCTGTAGCTTAATTAATTCAAAGCAACATATTGCAGCCGTCATTTATCAGGTATCTGTCATTGAAGGAGCGTTGTCGAGTAAATAAGCGGTAGAGTGTAAGGTCAAGGACAAACGTCACTTTCCGGAAATGCATCACACTGAAATCCTGTCGCATCGACACACACACGCCTTTCATTCAAAAGAGTATCAATTTATTCTGCGTGATGATAACTTTTTCAAAAATATTCTTTGTAGCTTGAAATTTAAATCGCAACAAATTGCTTGATTGACATGAATTTCTTATAATTGTGCGCTGGAGTTGAGAAGCCTGCTTATGTAAGTAAACCATGATGCACAGTCAGTAATGCTGATCACTCAATACATTTAACCTTCGGCTCATAGGCTTAAGGTGCAAAGAAGAATATGTCATCTCTGCGATCACAATAACCATGAGATGATCAATGCAGAACAATTGCAGGTGTACAATTAGTATTTCTTCACAGTGCATGCTGCTTGTCAATATCTGCTCTTAAAGTGTGAATTACATTTGACCTACCATGCAAGAGATTAGCTTGTGTAGCATTTGTGTAAGTTCAGAGTTTTAAAGCATGTTGTATTGAGTGGCTTTTCATTCACTCATGTTGGTTGAAAAGACATGGCATTTAGTTTCTGCAAGCAATCTTCTGGATAATTGAGCAAATATTACCATGTTCACATTGCAACCTTACAATGCTAAAATGTGTGTCGATAATTTGTGTGACTTAACTGTGACATCTTGTAGTGTTTAATAAACAATGTTACTTCCCCTGCTGTGCAATATTTCACAGGCATTCAGTTGACCTCAGAATTGTTAACCAGTCATAACATGCTCTTGAATAGTGTGATTCTTTTATCAACATTTCTTTTTGTGGAGTTATTTAAAATAATCCACTGAGAAGTGAATTGTCTTGCAATTTAAGTCGGGTAATTTATGAGTTGATGCAACCAAAAACTCGAGGCTACGATTTGCATAAATTCTAGATCACTGTGCAAATGAGATTACACCAAATACCAACCGTTGTAAATGAATAAATCAGATCTTGGATTTGCTTCTTACCGACAATAAGATTTTTTTATGTTTAGAATTCTGATTCAATCAATGAAAAAACATTATCATTGCACGTATACCTTAGGATGAAATTTAAATCATCACTTGATAGAATGATGCACTACCTGATTGGGTAAAAGTCTAATGATAATAATGCTAAACTGCTAACTTATTTTTTAGCATAGAGCAGTCTAGACGTGAGTTAATAACTTGTAGGCTTACCATGTATGAAGCACCTCAGTTTGACATTTTTGGTGACCTAGTAATGTGGCACTTGACTTAATCTAGTTTTCGATCTTTTATTCTGCATTTTAAGTTACGTGTTTCAGATTGCATCTTATCAAAAATTGTATTGAAATAAATTGCTGTTTTATACAGGGTGGCGGCCGAGCCCGGGAATCGCCTGGGAATTTGAAGCTTGAGATCTGGCCGCCACCCTGTTTGCAGTAAAAGACAAAGTTTTGTCCCTAGTGAACATTTTATTATCCCTGTTAGATAGTGGGTAATCTGGATAGAAACTTTGAGAACCGCTGCAGTAAATAACTGTGAAATGAATGTGTCGTGGCATATCAATGAACAATTTGTTTAGCTTCGATACATCCCTTTTGACTAAAGCATTTCCCCTATTGATAGCCCTAACAACGTGGGCTTGCAGGTTGATCTGATTCATTTCATCACAGGCACTTGAGTTCACTTTCTGCTTACTACAAATTTTTCAATAGTCTGTCCTATATTGCGTTAGTGCAGCTGCGCAGATTTCATGTGCCTGCTGTGCGCGAAAATGTGCGAAAAATCAAATTTCGTCGTGTGACAACCCTGCTAAAAAGTAGTTTCGAACATTGTTAATTGATTTAATTCATCAATGCCACTTGTGATCATGTGTTCATGGAAGTTATTTCATCTGTGATATTCTGCAATCATTGATGTCAAGATGTGATTAGACCGTCCAATTTATGTCTAATTGAAAAATAGGAAGTTATTTTACATCAAACTTTGAAATCATTTCTAAATGCAGACTGGCTCACGATTAACATTCACTTGGACTTTCCTGTGATGTGTTCGTTGTTCTGAACGCATGATCAGTGGCTTCTTATTTGACCTAACTTTGCTGCAGTGTAATTATTTTTCATTCTCTGATTCTCATCGATGTACGGCTATTTGAAATGTGTAATTAGTTCTCGTGATATTAATATTTTGTTGTTAACTTGTATTGTTCAATTGACAAAGGACTTCCGGTATTGATTTTCTCCAATCCAGACACTACTTTGGATGCACTATGTTCGACCGCATATTCTCAAGAATTTTGCTGATGTCTTCTATTCACTGTAAACCAAATTTCTCTCTCGACTTTCATGAGTGCACTATTTATGTTGTGAAGGAATCGACTAATCTATCTTCAATTTTTCAATGTATTAGCTTTTATTTATTCATCATTCTCTTCATAATTGAACCTTCTAAGCATGATAAGAGCGAAATATAGGTATTTGAAACAATTGTGCCTGTTTGTAATTTTATAAATAAAAATTAATTTTATTTATAAAATATAGGTATGGTGTTACGTTGTACACGCACAGTAGGCTAGTTAGCATTTGTCGCAGTTTTAAATTGGCTCAATTATAGAAACCATTCAACCACGATGACCGTTTTCATGACTGTGTTATAAATTTTAGTTATATTTCATATGCAGGGCTCGTATAGTTCCGACTATTCCGTCTTTTTTACAGCTCGTCTGAACTTGTCTTCCCGTCTTATCAAGCATCCGCATCCCAGTGCAGTTGTCATAGCTCTTGTGTAATTTTTCCAAAATTGGCAAATATTTTAGAATATATTAAGCGGTCAAGTTTTCTTATTATGCATTAATATTCAGTCTTGAAGATCATGAAGTCTCTAATTAAGCCTTATTACATTACCACAGTTATGGAACAAGTCATTCACACTAATTTACTATCTGAACAGACACGTGTGTTTGAAACGTTCTACCTTTTTTCTATCAACATTTACTAGCCATGCATATGCGAATCGGCGATTTTCCTTTCTCATATCATGTAAATTTCTACTTTTTATAACTTAGTTTGTCATCATTCGATATTCTACATGGAATACATTATTTAAGTATTTCGGGGGAATGAGAAAAACATTTTAGTTAAAAAAAATACCAGAATTTTTTAAAAACTTGTTAAAATAAAAAAGCTTGTTAACCCTGACTCCTTTGGTACTGAGTTTGTTATTTTCAACAATAGCAATTATGCTTATATAAACGCTCTATAATGCAATACTTGGAACTTGCATAACTCTGAGTTGGCCTATAGCTATTTGTCCCTTATTGCATTCACCTGAGAAATCATGCATTAACTCAAAAGCAACTAGTCTCGTCTAAAACAACGGACTTTCTGCAAATACAAAGCAGGTTTCTTTAATGTTTTCAACTTTATTGAGACGCAATGTACGAGCTAATAAACAACTATTCAGAAAAACACGCATTGAAAACTACCAACCTTCAAATAGATAACGATTCTCCTAATTCCCACTTTCCAATAGTCACTTTCGAATGACTATTTAATGAATAGAGTGGCGGTTTTCATATAAAATGTGTCATTGACATAGTCGTTAGCCATCTTTGAGCTTCGCTGTTGACTAGAGAGGCATGTCCGATTTCCTTTGAGCACAGTGCAAGTCTTATGAAATAGAGCCAATCGAGTAGAGAATCTTTTTGATTTTCTACAAAGTGAACTCTGATTGTTGTTGAAGTAGCTTATTGATGTTAATGAGTATGTCTGTGAAATTTTGTGAATTTGGCTCGGTTTGATCCATGATACTTGAATTTTGGTTCGGTTCGGATATCGCAAGAGCGAATGCGGTCGTTTGGAATAACATAGTTGAGATTCTTTCTGTATATTGGTAAATATCATCGAGGGCTTTGATTAGAAAATTGCAAGTTGCGTCCAGAGATCTTTCTAATCAATATCGGTGGTGGACATCATTGGGCACAACTGCAGTACCTCAAGTTGCCTATCAATATAATTCTCTTCGTTTAAGTTAGAATTGTATCGTTCGGTATTTCTCAGATTCGCGTGATGTTTTGTCTTCATGTTGTTTTGCTTTCATTTGTTTAAAATAATATAATTTATCGTTTTTTTCACTGAGTAACCCTAGCCTCATTCATAATTTGTAGCTGTAAGATCGGAGGATGACTCAACCACCGATTAACGATACGGTATGAAAAACACCAAATTTCTAAGCGCTTCCAGTACGCGCAGCGCATTTTCAGAGAAAGTGGTGCTTTTCATATCGTAACATCGATCGGTGATGGTCATCCTTCAATCTAATTAAAATTAATAATTGATTGTAATTAATTAATCTTTTGACCCTTTATTTTATTCAACTTGCAGCTGTGCTAGGGGTGAAAATTCAGTAGAAATACACGAATCCCTTAAATGATCTTGCTCCTACTACGCTCATAGGGTTATGACGAAAGTTAATTCTAAATACACTTGAGTATTTGAAAACATCGACGTGTTTCGTTTGTGGTCTCAAGGGAAATTCAAGTGTTATGTGGAAGTGAAACAAGTCAAGTGTTGATGTTTCTAAATTTAGTAAGCTATTCTTTGCGAATTCAATCAAGCATATATATATATATATATATATATATATATATATATATATATATATATATATATATATATATATATAAAATAGGAAAATAAGTAAATGGAGACGTTTGAATATAAAGATAAAAAATAAGGCGATGAAACAAAAAACACGTCTTTGCGTTACCGGTTTCAGTGGTTTATTGCTTGTTGGTCATCACTTCTTCAGACGCAAATAAAAAATGAGCTCATAGGCAGTTTAAGGGAGGTTTGAATTTCAATATGAAATAGCTCTCTTTTGCCTCCCTTTCTACTCTATGAGCTCTGTCTGACAACTGAAATATAGGCGCAGCTTCAAACTTGATTTCTTGATTGCGGCAACACTCTCTGATATGCTTCCTAACATACAACATAGATAGATTTGGGTTATTTTAATTAAAAATTAAGGGTATAAGTCGGTGCGATGACAAAAAATGCAAATGCTGTGATCACTTGATTACTGGTGAACATATAAAATTTAAAGTCAATGGCACCTATATTGACTTCGAAATTCGGCATTATTTCAACTGTAATTCTAGTAATATCATCTATATTCTGAAATGTAAAGGTTGTGATGATTTCTATATTGGGCAGACTGGTGATATCTTTCGGAACCGTCTGACCGTCCATCGTCAACACATAAATAACCCAAATCTATCTATGTTGTATGTTAGCAAGCATATCAGAGAGTGTTGCCGCAATCAAGAAATCAAGTTTGAAGCTGCGCCTATATTTCAGTTGTCAGACAGAGCTCATAGAGTAGAAAGGGAGACAAAAGAGAGATATTTCATGTTGAAATTCAAACCTCCCTTAAACTGCCTATGAGCTCATTTTTTATTTGCGTCTGAAGAAGTGGTGACCAACAAGCAATAAACCACTGAAACCGGTAACGCAAAGACGTGTTTTTAGTTTCATCGCCTTATTTTTTATCTTTATATATATATATGTTGGTAAACAGTTTCTATTACTTACGAAAAAGCATTTCCCTCCTCACCACAAATATCACAGCCTATTCAATAGAAATAACATGAAGCTAAGCTACAGTTGTCTAACCAACATGGAAAATATCATCAAAAGTCATAACACGAAAATTCTTAACAAAACAACAAAAACCAGCGAAAATCAAGATACTGAAAAATCAACATGCAACTGCAGAAATAAAAACGAATGTCCACTTTCAGGTAGTTGATTGTCAAAATGTTTGGTTTATAAAGCGACAGTTTCATCTGGTTCAAATGACTCAAAGGTATATTATGGTATGTGTGAAGGTGAATTCAAAGCAAGGTATAACAACCACAAAAAGTCATTCAACAACGTCAGGTATAAGAACGAAACCTCATTGTCAACGTACATCTGGTCCCTCAAAAATCAAAGATCACCATGCAGTATTAAATGGGGTATCGTACAACAGACCAAACCGTATTTTTGTGGCAGTCATTTCTGCAATCTGTGCTTAACAGAAAAATTCTACATCATAACATCAAAGTCAGACATTCTTATAAATAAAAAAAGTGAAATGATATCTAAGTGTAGACACCGCAGAAAATATCTGTTGTCTAGTTTCAGACCCCCAACATCATAGTTCACTGTTTTTTAATCAAGTAACCATGATTTAGCTACCTAAGTATCTGTCCATTCATTTATTGACATCTGATGATCGATGACCATTTTGTTATCGTGAAACTTGGAGTAATGGCAATAAATCTTTGATCTAACTTGCATTCTAATTATATATATATTTAGAAAGGTTTGGTCAAACCCGTTCCGGATAGGTGTGTAACAACCACGCATCTCTTCTTCTTCATCACGTGGTAAAATGGTCTTAGTGAGTTGGGTGGGTATTTAGAAAAATGTCGTTCGGAACATAACTTACAGCAGGGAGCCATCAATTCCTGGCGGCATGTGAATGTTATAAAAATGATAATTGATTCTGCACTCGGGCAACTGACTGGTGCATTAACCTTACTTCTTGTGGACGATGACACACCATATCATGCGAGCATTATTCATTTCGTCTTATGACTTGAGTTATCCTCATGCTTCTGACTATCTAGCTCTATCGACAGACTTTGATCCAATCAAATTTGTCTGGAGCATTTTAAACGTTGTGGTCGCTGGTTTCTTAAATCAGCAGAGGGTGTGATATAGCTGAGAAATCCGCTGACGAATTCGTGAAAGAAACTTGATCAATCAATCATCTGATAGAGTTAATGTTAACACGAGTTAGTGACGTCATCAATCCTCAAGCTGCAATCACAAAATAAAGCGAAGTCAAAGTCAGAGGTCACCAAGTTTATTTCCATCCTGTTAGCTAAATTAAGCTAATTGCTATTATGATACTGTAAGCAGTTTTTTTTACGACTGTGTAGTATAAAACTACTCAAGTACATAATAAAAAATGATTGTGGTGATAGATTTAGCCCATATGTGGTTATAATAATGAATTTCTGCAATTTTCCAAGTTATATTTTTATTTTGAAATATCATTCACTAGATCAATGTTCCTTTAAAATGTAAATCAGTAATATGTTGATCAGTGCATATTGACTTAATTGTATTACTTCATATTAATGGTAGTACTACTTTACTCAGATTGTCTACATGCTGCGATTTCGCTAATCATATTATGACATCCGATAGTAATATTACCTGATACTCGGATTTAATTGTAGCTACGACGAATTAGCCTTACTTGATATGATCATCTCTTCTATTGATTTTTTTGTTTTATTGTTTGCTTGTGAAGTTATTAAGTTAGTTATGATCGATTCGTAAACATGTATTTTGTATTCTTTTCAGACAACCGACCCCTCGATATTGTTCTGGTCTTGCATTCATTGTCTGGTTATACATGGACCTTGAGCGTGGAGAATTTAGCCTTAGCGGTTTCTACCAAAAGAACTTCGAATTTGACTATATTATTCACTCACAAAGACTCAAAGTTGGCATTGGAACAAATCCAATTACCGAGATGGCGGATAACTATCGACTACGTGAAGCCTGATGTTAAAGACCTAAAATCATTCAACCAAATATCGAGCTGGGCTGAAAGTTTATTCAATGGAGCGCCTCTCAATCTTAACGTCAATTTCCCATCCAAATTCTCTCATTCTTCTGGAACGACTTCTGATTTCGATATTATTAATTCAGTGGATCTGACAATACCTAACAATGGTGGAACAAGACGAGAAGGCAAGAAGATATGTATTGAACCTCTAACTTCAGAAAATGCATATAAAAGAAATCATTATCTCTCACAATGGGTGAAAGGAAGAATGGATGCAAGTATTGATGATGGATATACTAGTTGTCATACGGAAAATGTCTGGGCGTCGGATCAAAATTCTGTCGAAAAATCGAAGCCGGGAGGTCAACGTAGCAGCGAATCTATCAAGTTGTTACAATCAATTGAAATTGCTGATAATATGATGAAGCAAGTCAAGGCAGAACAAATGAACATCCAACTTCGTGTTCAAAATCAGCGTGTTTCCGTCGACAACACTGTTAACAAAACGTACATCCTTATCATCCTAAACAAAAATCCGAAGTTGTCATTCACCTTTGACCTGAGAGGATTATTCGGCAAGCTTCACATTCATGTAAGTAGTTGATATTGTAATTTTGCTAAAAAAGGGCATGATGTCATTTCACATTGAGATTTTGACCGAATGAGCCTGTATTTTGATATTGTTTTATGATTGTCGCAGAGAGAAGACTTATCTTGGTTTGATTTGAGTCAAATGCAAAGCAGGGTGTCTTCTCGAAGATTTATTGGTTGAGATATTTAGGTAAAGCTGTATACAGCCCAACGTTAGAAATTTCTGAGGAGAAATGTCAAAATAAACGAGCTAAGACGGCGTCACGGGAGCGGCATAGACTTGTGATTCGATGAATTCTCAAGCAGTCGTATTGACTTAGAACACGTTTCTCGGTACTTTCACTCACCCTCCCCCCAACACCTCAACCACGTGTCCTAGTTACTATGGAAACTATCCAAACATCACCAAAATCGTCGGAATCACTTTTCTGGTAAGTTATAGTGTCGGCTTGATATTTGACAACAAGAGGAACAGCCGCAGCTTGCAGTGCTAAGATGTTTCAAAATGTCATTATCGTGTCCAACCCTCGAACTTATGGAAGAAGAGATAAGGAGTAAGATCAAAGTAGGTACCCTACCTCTTGAAGTTGTCTTATTAATCACCAGTAGCTAGCTCATCCTTTCAACTTCACATATTATTTCAGCTGAGATTTTGTTTCATAACAAAGTTCTCAGGAGGGAGAGATATTGCGAAAGTACCGAATTTGCACAATGCTCTTCAAGGGGTATTCCAAGTAGTCCTACATGAAAATAGTTAGGCATGAGATCTATTGCATTTGAATCGGAAGCGTCCAGTAACTAAAAACTCACAAAAAAAGATAAAAACATGATAACTTTCCCCGAAAAACTTCTTTGTTGGTGTACACCGACCAATACATTGTTATCAATGGTAATTCAGTGTACATTGATGATGCAGTTACATCAACAATATTTAATGCATTGTTTCAATTCCTCAAAATCACTACTACTCTTCTTAAAAATAGCAGTAAATTGTAATAAGTTAAGCGCATTATAAATGTGCGTTAAATGGAGATTATCTTGAATGGTAGGAAAGTGTGTCAATTGCGGGAACTTGGGAGATCAAAAGCTACAACAACGTATTTGTGAATATTTATGTGTTCACTAGCCTACATTTTCAATTCCGGACTCACTGTGTCTTTTGTAATTCAGTCACGAATTTTCAATCATTGTATAGACGTTTGCAAGAATTTCCAAAATTACATCATGCAATGATTTATTAGAAGAGCACCTTGCCATTAATCGCTCATCTGTACATAGACACCTTCAACAATGCAATAATTACTCACGCAATTTCAAAAGTTGATATCATTGGCCGGGACAATGATAGTGCAAATCTCAGACTGTGAAGCTGTTTATGTAGATATGTGTAAACCAAAGTTAAACAGCCGGGCTGAGATGGAAGACTGTAGAGATTTCTTGTTTTGATAAATACAATCTGCAGGCCGTTATCAATATCATAGTGAAATTGGTACTTAGTTCAAGTTATGAAATCATCTCTTTATACTCCTGATGACATTGACCGGTGGTCAATAAATATAATTTGTATAATTTGTATTTTTTATATATTTTCTACCAAAATAAGCACTTGGTCTATTCTCAGATTTTCTAATTCTTTTGAATGAATTGCTGTTGAATACCTCCATTGAATAAATGCAGTTATAAAGCAGAAATGAAATATTCTCTAAATTGACTGGACTTGTCGAATGACACTGATATTCTGATTTTCTTTTACCACATATTTATCTGCTCTCAGAGATTCTTGAGAATTTGCAATGTCTGGTGCGAAAATGATGAGATGCTTCAGATAGGGAACACATAATATTCTAAATTAACTTTGATCATCATATTCACGAAAATGAAGCACTTAAATACCTCTTCGATAAACTATATTCCTTTTTCCGCTTTAACAATTAAATTCGATCGAAGACGACCAGTATTTCTCCTTGTGTAAAGTCAAGGTCACGGGGTAAATTTTCTCTTATTTACATGACTTTCACTCTCGTTTCTATTCCCAAAATGATTATGAAAACACTCAGATAATTGGTTTTTAAGTTGTCGTAATGTCATATTTTGGAATTGACTTTTAATAGCTTATCATTCCTTTTGCTATAAGAAAAATAATTTGTTGACATAATTGAATAAATTGACCTTTGAATGTTTGTTGGTTCACAATCGCTGCATTTTTACTTACAATTATTTGACCTTCAAAACATGATTTGAAATTATCTACTTTCATCAATGTGCAATTATTTTGTCATTATGTTCTATTCAGTACAAAAAGAGAATGTACTTCATTGCAAAATAAAATCCAGTACCCACGTTATCATCAAATTCAAATTACTGCCTAAGCATGCCTTCGTAATATCCCTGTTGAAACAAGAAGATGGAAGACTTATAATGAATTGTTCGTTTTTAATTTTTTATTGCGAAATAGAGGGCTCCTAGGTCAGCTATGGCCAGCAGATCTCCACAAAATTGCTACCTATGTCAGTTGATGACTTAAAATTTGACAATAAATGTACAATTTGAAATCTCAAAACGTTGTCCATGTCATTCTCAACATCATCATCATTCATATTCTGTGGAGAATTCAGATACATCTGTTTCTTGGTATTCGACCTTGCAATCACCAGTTATCAATGAACAGTATAAAATGAAATGTAGGAAAGTATTCGGTTCTTCTAGGAACGCGGTTAAGTGGACATTACTACGTTTGCCACTCAGGCAATGAGAACATTAATAGATAGTTTTTCTGTTTCCGGACATGATAAGCGCTGCGAAATTGGCATCTTCCCAAGCACAAAATATAGAATACTTCAGTTTTGATCTTGAAATCCAAATATTTCGTAGAAAAGTCAGAAATAGACAATTCAGAGAAGATTCAAGCGCCCTGTAATGCATTTGCACGCTAGAAATGAAAGTTAATAGCTAATAATGTAAGCTGGTAATTTGGTGAAGGGTTATCTGCCTTCATGAGACTTTCCTCCGCGAGTATACACGATCATCTCTTCCTCTCGATCTTCTTCCCTCAAATGGTCCTATCACTGATCATCACAGGGCGTGCTCAATTCATTGCTTTCTTCTCCAGATCTGAGTTAGTAGCTGAGGCGTTTTGTTCACTAGTCTAAGTACATGTACTTATAGATCTGTCATATTGTTTTCCATTTCTCTTTCCTCATTTTCTGTTGATCCAAATTTCAAAGGATTCCAACTTCGAAGCATCATCCTTCCCTACAAATGATCGCTACACCCACTTCACACCCACTTCATTCACTTCCTGTCTCAGACCATTGGTTAGTGTTATTCTTAAGTCAAATTTAGACCGTTGTTGTTTCTTCCAATCCTTCGAAAACTTAGTAGTATTCCGCACTCATGACTTCAAGGAGATAATATTACCAACATGGTTTGAGGGAGTGAAGCAAGAGGATCAAAGAACAGGATTAAATCTGCTTCCTTGTAGTGAGGTTTAACTACGACTTGATAATGGAAGCTTTGCATTGAGTCTATCAACAGCTCGACGCATTTATAAACTATCGTGCCAGCAGTTATCTTCACTACAAATCGTCGGCTATCTGTATAATTCCATTTCCCGTCCGTTAATGGATAACTGTAGGTGGGCTCCGTGGCACAGTGGTTAAGTGCTTGGCCTTGCGATCTGTCGTCCAGAGGTCGAGCCCCGAAAGTGTCATTGGAAGTTGGCAGGAAGGGCATCCGGACTAAAAGATCACAGCTCTCCAGAAAAGAGTCGGACTATGTCAGCGCATAGCCCCAGTAATGGGGTATGTAAGCCCGCAGAATGGGGAAGTAGCGACGTTAAAACTTCATCATAATGGATAGCTGTAACTATCAGTTGGCCGGTGCTCCACAAACGCATTTTCTCGATTTTTCATAGGCCGATAGTCCACCCTGGCCTCGACCTTCTCCATCATTGTAACAATGTGCATCTTATCAACTGATGAGTGCTGAATCACTTGAATTATCAAAACGATTTCATGCAGCTTTTAGTTGTTCCTGTTTGTTCGTTCTACTCACTTTGGAGTCTCACAAGTGGGTCTACTGTTCTATTTTCTTACATGTCTTTTTTTCAGCACAATCAAGCACGGTGAAATCAATGGCTATTTTTATTTTTGAATTTACCGTGTTCACCGGGCTTCTAGTGATCTTTGATTTTCTTGTCATTTTCTTTATTGCCTTATTTTGTATGTTGAATGTCAACAGAATATGCTACAAATAAAGAGATATTGAGTCTTCCACTTGTCGGATATCTGACATTTCTTGGTGGAGAATGTGATGTGCAACACCTCTGCATGTCACAACATGTTTTCAACTGTGTATTCATTGATTGTCGATTTAGATCACAAGAAACTCAACGAATCCATTGCCTTTATTCTAAGTGAAGGAAATGGTTGACTTTCGTGTCAATCGGTAGTTCTGATACCTTATCTGATCTTCGTGACTTTTCCTTCTCGTCATGTCCTCATTTCCCCTCTGTACTCTATTTATCCCTTAGGCTGATATTTATCCCTCCCTTCGTCTTTTCTTTTTTACCGGCTAGTTGATACACTCACTTTCTAAGCTGTGGAAGAAATTCACGAGTCATGTGTCATTGTCTTTAGCGACCTTGATGCGCTTCGTTATCACGTGCTATCTTCCTAGATGGCGAGGATGTTCAATCAATGTCTACTGCTATTAATATCCTTTCTCTCCTCTATTCAGTCTCTCGCTGATTTATTTCCCACAATAAAAAACGCTATGTAGCGATCAAACGTCCGGAAGATGTTAGATGAATGAGCTAAAGCATTACTGTTTTTAATGAAGAAGTATGACGCAACTTTCTCATTTGACTTAAGTGGTGTACGTCGTAGATAAATTTATTAATGAAAGTAGGCGAACAAAATGCATGTTACGAAGTTCTACACTGCTAACTCGCACTGCAAATGTTCGAGCACTGATTCGGTGCTGTAACATCTCAACATTTATGTAAGTGGCATGCGAGTATTAGTAGTTCTGTACTCGAGAGCGAATATGTGATAATTTGTCCATTTGTTTTAATGGAACTGAAGTGGATATTTCATGATTTTAGAATGGCACAGTAAACTTGTTTATCATAAGATGAAATAAAACCTTGTCTGAGACAGTTGCAGGTTGACATCAGTTAATATTTTGTCGCACTGAGGATTTATTCACATCTGATCATCAAAACAACGATTTATCTGAAAACATAGGCAGGACGAAACTTCCATGAAGATGACAGCAATGACAAAGGAGAACCCAATGTTTTACACGTTAAGAGATAGAGAGGAATGATAATAATAATAATCAGCGTATATTTAAAGAAAATTACAATAGCCCCAATAATAAGAATCGTAGGGCCCCAAAAGACATTGACTTTTAAGTGAACCGAAACATAACAAGAAAAAAAGAATGTTCGTTTACAAAGTTACAAGGTAAAGCCAGAGTTATAAAGCTTTGACATGCTAATGATGAACGTCCGTTGGTTTAGGGATGTTCGTGAAATGGGCAGTTGGAATTGACAAGGAGCGAATCATTACAGGCAGCAGTAGGTGACGCAGCGGATGCTGAAAATCTTCCACAGTATTTAAAAATAATCGAAATGAAATTGTTTTGATGAGCGTGCGATAAGATGATATTGTTGATTTATCATGTACAAGTTAGTTAAGTCAATGAAAACTGAAACAAATATATTTGGATCGGAACAATTGAGGTGCGGTACTCATCTTCGGGGGTTGCAAGTATGGATAATCCAGGTAGATCATCACCCGTCTTGCGTATTGCGCATAATGCATGAAATTATTCCTAATAATAAACTGTGATATGACATTCACAATTGAAACTGAACATTTCAATGCTGAGCTATTTGAGGTTGATGTGTTTGTCAGCACGAACTTCCAAGTTAACTAAAATACATAGTTAATATATTTGACAAATCATTCTTTGTACAGTGACACAGTTTTCATGTGGGGCTGCAGAATACAAGTGTCACTGTTTCTAGCAATAAAAGATTCGTAAAGAGGAAGATTCCCCTTACGGAGTGCAACTTTTTCACAGTATTGACACAGTGTCCATGTAACAAATCTCGCAGACCAGACCTGTCGTTCAAATTGACCCGCTTATGGCCAAACGATGAAGTCTTCTACTCAGTAAATGGAGATATAACAAAACACTAAGCACTAACGAAGCACAATTTAGCCTCACTCGATATACTATTCTTCGCCCTGCATTGCAAATGAAAATCGCACTCTTCTAGCGAGTTACATCATTTCTACCCTTTTCAAACACAACTAGCATTTGACAATTGTTTATCTGTCCTATAGCCACGAATACACCTATGGTTCTTTGGCCTCGCCTAGTAATGTCGTCCACCCAACTCCTTAGACTCTTTTTATCCAATAACTCAACCGCATTCATTGTGGAAGTAAAGAGAGATGTTTATATCGGAAACGAAGGCAGCAACATTCCTAAGCCGCTAACACAAGTACTACATTTGACCATCATCGGTCACTAATTATTGCTTTGCAGATGTCAGGTGATTTCTATACTGGTGTTCGCGCTGTGCAATGGTAATGTCCGTTTCTGAAATTCCTTGCCGTCTTAATTCACTTAACTACAGTGTTGGTCAGTTTGCATGTCATGACCCGTTAGTTCTATTTCGCCAATCACGTATGGGTCAGATGAAGAAGATAATGGACGCATTCGTTTAATCAATTGAAATATCTCAGGGTCGACAATGTATGAATCATAATTACAGTCAATTTCTGTTTGGACCAAACAATATGCCAATCCAATTGATGGTCAGAAACAGGAGGGTGTTTTTCAGCGACATTGTGAAAACAATTTTAGAGTTTCTCTCCTTCTTTTATAAAAAATAAAGACACTTCGACCTCCCATTAACCGAAAATATGAGCTCCCACAGTTTTAACAGCATTCAAGAACTCCACTTCATTGCCATGTATTTAACACGCTGTGTCATACTGCCAATTTTAATCTTGGCCCTTAGAAGTGTCCGTGGCACGAAGCGCTGGCCGTTTGCGAACGAAGATTGTAAATTATTTTATTTTATTTCGGTCATTATAAAAGAAGGAGAGAAGCTCAAAAATTGTTTTCACAAACAATATGGCAACAGAATACAAATTCTGTTCTGCGTTGTTAATATGTGACGTAGATTGGCCGTACATAATTAACTTGTCAATGTGATCGAAGAAACTCAATGTTTTAGCATTATCTTGATTGGAAGTCGATTCAAATCTGCTGTTGCTTTGGTACCATGTTTCTTAGAAATGAAAATACCTACTCATTAAATAAGCTTACCTATATGGTATGTGGATGAATTAGAATAAGAAGTTAAGGCCCAATTATAACTTTACAAATTTTAATGCCATTTTCTGATGTTGATAATTATAGAATTAATCCACAAAATAAAATGTTCGCAAAAATGTTTTACGTGCAGCAAATTTGCCGTATTAGACGGATGGGATTTTTTATTCGAAGTAATGCGGTATTTGTAATGTTGAGGTATTTTTATCTATTTCAACAACTGAAAGTATTATGTCTCTTTTATTTTATTTACTTGACCTCTGAAGATAAATGATTGTAACTTCCGATTTTCATTCAAAAAGAATAAAACGCTTATCATCATTTCAATTTTGAATGGCATTCAAATTTGCCCGACGTTGACGGCTTACTTGCGTTTCAAAAAAATTTCAACGTCATTGCTGCCGTAATGGGGCCAACTATAATTATATTCATGGAGGTTTCTACTGATCTCCGATAGCTGATGAAGCGGTCCGGGAGATGCTGGTTCATTGTTGAAAAAGTATTCAAAAACACATCTTTCCTTATAGGATAGATAGGTTGAATAGAAACACACTGTCCTGCTAATGTCCGCCTTTATTTTCGGCTCCTTTAAACGTGTTCACCTACGAATTTTGATCAAATCAGCCAGTTATTGATGTTTCTTAACATCAGATGTCAAGTCTATTCAGGTATTTTCCCATTTTTCGATTGGGGACGCAATTCAGTGTAATTACTCTTCTTTCACACCAATATTACGTATGCTGAAAAGCTTAACCTTTCTGGTAGTTGTATTCTTGTTTCCGCATGCCTCGATGATGACTGGCTTCATCTATACTGATAATGATTAAGTGGTATGGTGATCAACATTGACTGGCAATCGGCTGTCCAATAAAGAACCCAACGTTTAATAAGCTATTAAATCATTCTGAGGAGGATCTGAGTTATCACGACACTTGTAGGCACTTCAGTTTTCGTTTTCATTGCTGCACCTGTTGGCCCCAACGAAGTAGGTCATTGCTTGTGGAATTGATGCAGTTGATCTCATGCAGCTTTTCCTATGCTGCCTCCATCGTTTGATACCATGAATTCTTTCTTGTTTGACTCTGTACAATCAAGGGAAGCATCTTTCTATCTCACTGACAGTTTAAATAGTAACCGACACGGTATTCCTATCCAATTTGATCAGTTGAAAATGGATTGAGAATACTGATGAACGAGGCACAGCTCCAAGCTCAAATGATGCGCTTCTACACTCGACAGTTCGAAAGATTTTCTTATGCAAGTCATTCAGACTTTTGATTGCATGAATAGTAGCATGAATGAAGTTGTTCAAATGACGAAAACCGGCAAGGTCTGGTAAATCATGTTAATTACTTATAAAACGCAAAGCATTGTATTTTGCAGGCGCGGTTTCATTGAAATTGAAAATTGTAATTGAAACACGCTCAATTTTCGGAATTTTGAACAGTCGTGAAAAGAAATAAATACAAAAAATTCCTGAATCATTAACAAGAAGCAAAATACCTGCCAGCATTCATCATCTGCACATATTGAAAAAAATGTCTAATTTACCAATTACATACAAACTCTGTGAACAATGCAGCATTCATAATTAACACTTTCTGTCACAAATGATAACTGATTGACGTGCAAGGATGCGGTAAATGTCACTAATTTACTGTTTTGATGCAGCGTTAGAATGTGGAGACTGGCATGAATCTCTTACGTTAAAAACGATCAAAGGCAGAAGACGCACCGTTGAAAATCCAAGCGAAACTTGTAGTGATAGTGTTCCCCATAGTCATTTGTGATCTCGGTGCAGTACGTAAAATTTGCCCACTCTCTGTCCAAACCTTGTGATGGTCAGCCGACTTAAGCATGATGGCGCAAGTAATCAGCAAGTAGTGTGTGAATATGAAAGCGAATAGGAAAAGTGAAGGAGAGAGAGAGAGATTGGGATAGGAAAAACCGAAGATCGCGGAGCCAGGCGCACGCAGTTTTCACTCACTCTACCGTAACTTCGCTGGCCAGTTGTGGTCGACAGTGAAGGCAGCAGAAGCGACTTCTGTTCAAGCGACCCCTGTCTGACGTTAGGGAGGGAATGGGATACAACGACACCGCGTCGATGGCGGTCTCGTAAATCGATGCCTTATGTGCGCACACGTTGAGGGTAGATTGACCTCTGAAGGGGAAAGAGTTTTTAGATATTTGAAAGGAACAAAAGCTTAAGGGGAACGTTGATGTTCTTGAAACGAACTCGATGTCATTCTTGAGTAGAGTTACGGAATTGATTTCCATGGGAGGAATATATGCATGGATCGAATTGTCGACATTATCAAGGTTTTCTAATTTAACTATTTCAACATTCATGTTTCTAAATATCTTAATGCGTTGATGGGACTAAAGTATCATCGAAGTAGCAAATTGTACAGTGATGTGTCGAATTCGCTGACTTTTATCAGCTGTGGCAATGCGCTTTTTGATAATATTGTCGGCAAGAATTTTCGTGCTATAGCAATGATGTTTCAATTCTACTTTACATAACTGAGGTTGAGCTCAATGTCAATTGAAAATGTCAGCCATTTGAAAATACAGTAGGCTACGCATATTGGGTGGAGCAGGTTTTCATACAAATGACAGTGTATCCGACTAATATCCTATCTCCTTTCCTACATGGTGCTCATGTTACATTTATCCCATTCTCGTTGTGAGGTGTAGTGTTGATCGAAAATCCCATATGTTGTAAGCTCTAGGCTTGACCTAACCAAGGATTGATCCACGTTTTCCTGTATCCGAGGCGACCGTTTAACCAAAATGGAAAATGGGTCTGTTGCATCTCTTTCCTGGTTACGGCAATTGAAATCATGAGGAACAGACAGCTCATTGCGTCATTGATGACTGCATGGACATTTTATTTGCTGTCAGCACCATGCAGCTCACGGATCGAAATTTTCCGGCTTTTCCTCTTTTTTACGAAGTCTTATACAAATACTTCAAATTTATGCATTCAAGCTTCGGTTTTTCCCGATGTGGTAAGATCCGATAGGGCTCCCTGATGTGGCACTATGTATACTTGCGTGATGCCTTCCCAGTTCATTGACATTCCATGCTGAACGGCAACATTGAGGCTCACTTTTCATCAGTCCGGATAGTCCTAAAGCTGCAAAGGTGCAGCAATCAACGAGCAGTTGTAGAGTAACACAGCGGAACTTTCAGCGAAAGGTAGTGGTCTCCGTGGCACAGTGGTTAAGTGCTTGGCCTATCGATCTTTCGGTCCAGAGGTCGAGCCGCGAAAGTGTCAATGGAATTCAGCATGAGGGCATCTACTAAAAGATCACAGCGCTTCAGATGAAAGTCTGACTGTGTCAGCACCGTCTAAGTCACAATATTGGGGAGTAGTGACGTTAAACGATCATTTCATTTTTCAAGCTGCGAGCTTTGATAATTGGTCGGCAGTCTGAGCTGATGATCGAGGTCTTGAATTGAGTGCTGAGGTTGGTTGCAGTTCCGGAAGCAGTAATGACCTGTTTGTAAATGGAAGATTGCGGCGATTATCTTACTTCCTCTGAATGAGAGCTTGAATGACACGTGATTTGACATTCCGCCAGTGGCATGTGCTGTTATTGTTCAAAAGTTATTGAATATCGGAGCAATGCTTTTATCTTGAGGTTGTTAAGATTATAAGAAAAATGAAATTTCAAGTAGGCCTATCCATTTTACCGCTCAAGGGAGTTTTAGCTGTTTTTTGTCTTCGCCTTCATTGACTTTAAGCTCATGATCTTTTTATCTCATTATCCAATTCAAGTAATGACAAACATTTGGGTGCGAAAAACGCATTAATGCGTGTTGGCTCAGCTATCAATGACCTTGTTGTGACGAAGTTACCGGTGCCCAAAAATGTTTGTCATTTTCACTTTGAAATAGTAATATCAAATAAGCAGACCTTACCTCTTCAAAATGTCATGTCATATTTTTGTGAATAGATACAGACGTCATAATTTTCTCAGCCATAAGTTCCTGTAATCAAACAGCCAATCAATATTCAAAGACTTCTTTTATCTTAAACGTAAACATCTGAACCAACTTTATTTTCCATTTTGGAAAGTGTTTCCTTTTATTCACATAATTTAATTGCCGCAAGGCATAGAAGTGGCATTATAATAAGAGATAATAATGTGAGTTCTTTCGTGTCATCTAGTCTGATGTTGTTTTTCCAGTGATGATTTGGGCTATGGATATGGATAAAGGCTAGAATAGAACTGAGGTAATGTTAAAGTAACGTATTTATCATTTGATTCGTTTCAATCGACAAAATGATGCAATCTACATTTACTTAAGTTCAGACTTTGATAATGAAACGAATCAAAAAATATGGTTGATAAATTGGGTGCATAGGAGGCAGGATTCATTAAATAGTTAAAAAGTCATTTATTAAGTTAAAAAAATCAGCTGAAGTACTGAAAACTACTGAAAAAGTCGATGATGGACAGCCCTTATGATGATGCGGAGGCTCGTCTTATACGAGGTAAAAACTTAATGACGTGCAGTACGCATTTGGTGATTAACATCAGTGCAGAATTCTTAACTTTCACACTGATAGTCACGCTAATGCGCACTAAGATCTCATCAATATTTTTCGTTTACGGCTTGTTTTGAGTATCCGCATGATCGTGAAAACAGATCACACAGTATTAAGAAATGTAATGAACATGTTTTGAATCGAGATAAATGTATCTAAGATTCATTCATTTTGAGCTATTTAGAACTACGTGGTCTTCGCTCGTGACCAACTATTTCGATTCTAATTCATTGTTTTAATCTAGTATCCAAGAGCAGGCAGTGCATATATAGCTGTGATGTAGCTAACAATGAGATTACATCTGTGCGTATCAACCTCAACACACGCCCACAAGCTATGCCATCTCCTTTTCACGTGTTTGCTTTGGCCAGATGAAGTGATGCGATATAGATTACATCATTTTACGATACTACTTGATGGTATCTGTGAAAAGACTTACACTTGTTTATCTCGAACTAATCAATAGCTTTCTACTCGTTGAATGTCATGAGAGCAAGGATGGATCGATTACTTAATTTACTTTCAGAAACATCCATATGATAACTGTTTAATCAACATCAAATAATAGCAATGAAAGTAGTGTAACAATGTCCGATTAAGCTGCCATGCATCTAAGAAGCCGGATTTCCTATCTGAAGATTCAGGGTTGTCGTGGGACTGGATTTCTTGGTCACATTCCTATCCTATTCCCGCGGCAAGCCGAGAAGATATTCCTATTTGCATGTACTATAAATCTATGACATAGAAATTATCTTGAAGATCACGAGCAGATCAATACAATCAAAGGTCCCCCAGTAAATGGCAGTAAATAACGTGATCGCGAAAATGTTGTTAAGTCACACACAAATCTGTAAAACACGAAGATCTTCGGATGTAGCACAGACCAAGCCAGTATTTGACTTGAACGATCGAAGAGTCATCCAGTCAGTTAATGATAAGTTGTTGCAATCTGTGGTCAGTTCCGTATTCGCCTGACGACAAACAATGTGCGAAAGCTCGTGTGGAAGCTATGATAATATTATTTCGATCCCATCAAAGTGTTTTCCTTTCCTCAACATTAGACTCGTTAGGGCATGTTAATCAAACAGCTTTCATCAACAATTCAACTCAAAAAGTAAACTGGATTGCCTGCCACAAATACTGTCCCATGAGAGGACTCGCTGGACACCGATTACAGAGGTTCTACTAACCGGAGTTTTTCATTATAGCAATATTGCCTCATTGATAACATGTAACTGAAATGAGTTATGACCGTAAATCTATCGAAAAATAACGGTCTGTAAACACAGCACATCTATACGCCTGCATGTTACACACAATAAATCAAGATATGAACGGGTACACTCTAACATCAATGGCTTTCAAAAAACGCGCACATAGATTCCGCTCTTGATTCAACATCCAAGATTTCAACTTGAAGACGACAGAATTTTTTAAGGAAAATTGATAGACAGTATGAGCTGCCGATCAGCTTTTCCATAATGGAAGGATTTTAAGATATGTTGGCTGAACAAAGGACACAGTGTTAAGGTCTGATAAATATGTTTTACCAAAAAAATGTTGCTGAATAGCATCTGACACGATTTTTCATTGATAAAGATGCCCGATTTAAATAAACTTTATGCCTGTGAAAAGTCATGTTTAGTGATATATTGGTAGAGCATTTAGGTTGTGTCTGGTTAACTGGGGTCAGCAGACTTAAAATGCATGAATTTTTGGTCAATTCATTCACCGATCCTACAGTTTATGATTTTTATTTTAATACTTTTTCGCATCATTTATCAAAAAGAAGGAAGAGGAATCAAAACATAAAAAATGTTCCTTGTTCAAACTCGGAAGCACATGCGGTGAAACGCTGCTCTTCCATTTATCCCACTCTCATCCTTTCGCGCTGAGTGTTTGGTATGAATGCAGAGTGTACCTATTTTTAAGTCTTAGGTTTGACGCGACCCAGCTTTGAACCCAGGTCTCCCGGACGCAGAGCGAACACTCTACCACAAGGCCACTGCGCCGGTAAATGCCTGGAACAACTGCCGCTTGTTTGCTGTCATTATTTCTTCTCTAGCGATTGGTTATTGCAGCTTAAAGATTAAAAACTACACTCCGCAATGTCTAAAAAAAGACACGCGCATGTTATAATTCAAAGCATCAGTTTGATTACGATGTTTCGATCTATTTGCATCGATAAATGATGAATCAATGTTTTGTTGTCATGACCAAGCTTTCCACCTTCTCTGTGTGTGTTGAACGAACTATCATGCATTGACTGATGGAATAACAAATTGATGAATCCTTCTTTCAAAATGATTCCATTGGCAACTGTTTGCATTAGAAACGCGGAAGCTATTATGCAACAGGTAACAATTAATGCTTAGAAGAATTAATCTGCCGTGGTTTGCTAAAGAGCAAGTAGTGCTTTATAAGATCAAAGAAGTGATTAGAAAGTAAGCATTGATTAACGCTTACATAGTTTTCATCATTGTGCACTGCAAATTGAATCAATAGCTGATGAATGAAAATATTTATGGATCAAGTAGGTCATAGACTCACTTGCTCACCCTTGACAAGGCTGCAGATGCAGCACTTTATGTAAATTGATGCCACATTCTTTGCTTTGACATGACTGAAACGTGCAACCCGTAGCCGCACATTGGAGAAAAAAGTGCCTTTTGCATATCCCTGCCCTACCACGATGCCATGCTTTCAGTTTCGGATTTGGTCCACTTCCTAATGCTGGCAACTTTCACCAGGTGAGTCTCCTCTGGTCAGAGCAGTAGTACCTCCATAGACGGACTGGCCCGTGACTCAACCAATGGATCCCTTAGCTCATTGGACTTGGCAAGGATTGGCGGTCAGGAGGTATAAGATTCAAATCCAACTGCAATCAGTAACTCACAAGCCCCACTTCGCCAACATCAAGGTTCTCATAAACTGCTTATCTTCCCACTCTGTTTAGCTCAACGCTGCAAGTTAGAATTTTGTGTTCTAGTTCGTGTTGATGAAATTTTCTCAATTACTCATTCCTTCCCCAACCAAGGCACGAGAACATGCTAGTAGGCTATGCATGGAACAACCTTCACACACTCACAGCTCTCACCTGGCAATGGTTAGTAGTGAGACCGCATGTGCCTCCCGAAGTGGATGAACTCGAACCCTGCACCGTCTGCACTTCCGTAGCGAACTGAGCTATCCTGCCACCTGATGCTGGTGTCCCGGGATTGTATTCTCTCACCTTTTCTCTTTATTGTGATTGCAAATGACCTGCTTCTGAGTATCCAATTCACTTTTTCTATTATGACTTCACTCTTAATGCATCCCTTTTCTATCTCAGTCAGAGGGCTTGTAATCTAGATCAGGAATGAGTAACACTGAGCTTATCTACTGAGTCTTATTGAATTCTATCTGGGAAATCGCTCCCAGGGACTCGCATTTAATGAAAGCATGACTCATTCAATATGTTTCACGGATAAGCGTGTCCAAGACAGGTCTACCACAATCATTTACAGCTTGGTGTGACTCTGACTTCCTAGGCTGGTCAGTCCATGTCTGCTGAGTTACAGGACGACCTTCCCAGTATCCTGGGGTATTTTTTCGAGTCTATTTCAGTCCTCAGCAGTTCATTCTTTGAGGCACTGGTTAGTCATGTTATTGAGTTCATACGTTGATCTTCGGTAAGATTGATCGAATTCTTCTCAAGGCAGTTCGTCTTATAGATGATATGTCACCACTCGGACAACGTAGAACCATCTCCTTTTATATATCATCTGCTTCTGCATGTCCAGATGTGTACCACGAAGTGACTTTGCAAATCCATACCTTGTTACGAATCCTCACTGCACTGAGCATTTCAAGAGATAGTTCTTTCATAGACCGATAAAATTGTGGAATAAGCTTCCTTCGGAAACACTTATTTCCAACATCTGTCCGTGTTGAAGTATTCACGAAGGCTGACAATATATTTCCTTTAGCTCCATAGTGAGTTGACAATTTGAAGACTTTGTCAAATAAATTTCCGTTCAGTTATCTTGTGTTTTCGATATTTTCGCATTTTTTGGTGTTTTTATTTCCATCCTTTATAGCAACTCAGATAGAAATTATTACTTGGATATTACAGTTTTGCATCCGATATCTGTTTCGTCGTCTTTCTATTTCCTTACCAATTATCTTCTTTTCAGTGTTTCTATTATTAGGCTTCTTAGTTATTCAGTCACGAGTTATGCAAATGTTTTAATACTTCAATTTACTTAACTATTTTTCATTATCATTCCCATATTTATTCACTTCTTGCCTTCCACTGCTGAGAGACATGTGTAGGTTCGACCTCGTCCCTCAAGCATCGATTAAAAGATGGAAAACACGATCTATTCGTGATTTAGGGCATTGGTTAATTCAATTATTTACATTAAACTAGATTTACTAAATGCTAAATAACTAATTGCTAGATTAAACTAAATGACAAAAATATCGACAAAATACTGTCTCACCTACAATTCATATTATCGCATGGAAAGTTGATCGTAATTTTGAAAAAGTCACAAGCTGTCTCATTTATCGATTTGTTAGGTTGGATTCATTGGTATGTAATTGTGTTGAGGTTGGCGCATCTTGGCTCGTAATTCGTAATCCTATGTGGAGGAATTTTGTGAAGACTAGAAGTGCAATAAAAAAACTGCTGTCACCGCTAAGCTTTTGAGGGCGAATTAACCAAAAAGATCCAACACAGTCATTGATTAGGCTGTTTATCTCGAATGACAATCACAACGTAAGAAACATCTGCCCTATTGTTTTCAGCTTAATCAAACAATTTTGTGACGGCTTTCATTGCTTGTACTAAATCATGTAAATGACTTAAAAAATATCGACATGTAATTTGATTCTTCTGTGCTCTTCTTAATTTCCTGTAAAATATTTGATTGTGAAATTGAAAAGATACAATGTGCATGCTGGCACATGCTGCACATGTTTTTTAAAAGATAATTATGCACAGGTTGACGCATCTCGGCTCGTTGTCTCACGTGGAGGGTTGTTAAGAATCAAAGTCTTGCAAAGTAACAATTTTCACTGTTGAGGCGAAAAATCATAAGCAAAGTCTGATTACGTTGCTTATCTCCAGTAATCATCAACGCGAACTATATATCCGCCATATTGATTTCAGCTGAATTAAACGGATTTAAGTAATGACTTCTGTTGCTTCCGCAAACGCGGTTTTGTTGTCATATTGGTACATGCCCTGTACAGCACACACTCATTTGTAGCATCCTTCATGCTCCGCAGCTATCGTACTATACTCACGATTTCCTGTTATCCACTATGTTCACTTGAGCATTCGCAATGTTTACAAAGTTGCTGAATATTTTCCAAATCCGAAATCTAAACGCAATTAATTTAGTTGTCACTCAAAATGTTTCAAGAAGTGAAATTTGTGCAACTAGGAAATCAATTGCCTCTAATTGCCACTTAAATTACAAAATGGAGTTATTGAGCCTAATGATGTTGAAAATTGTCACAATTTCATTATCATCGCAATGCAGTGAAATGCAACATTAGACCTGAAGTGAGTGATCATTAAATCCCATATTTGAATAATTATGATGGATTTTAGTTGCGAAACACATTCATTGTACGCACATGTTTTGAGCTAACTATGGCTAGAATGTTGGCGTTAAATTAGGAGATGCTGAAAATCTGTTTGCATGTGCATTTTAAATTTGAATAGGAACTAGGCTTAGTGATAATAATGAATTCTTTGAATCAGTATTATCGGGAAATCAAACATCAATCAGCTGGGATTTCTGGTTATACAAATATGAAGTCGCAAATTTGCATCACAAAGGTCTGACGAGCTTTTTTTGGGGGTTAATTAGGTTTCAGTTTTCTATGCGTTGTGTGAATGTTTTGGAAACATGTGTCTTGCCAGCATTGACATGCGGAGTAGAAACGATGGCACTAACCGAGCAGTAACAAAAGATATTGCAAGTGTGCGAAAATAATTGGGTAAGGCACATCCGGGTAAGGAGAAAGCGAAGGACAGATTGAAATGGCGACAGATTGTTAAGGATGCGTTAAAAGGTGTGATGGAGAAGGCATGAAATGACTACTAACTGATGTTGGAAAACCAAATAGACAAGATGGTAATAATTTTTTTAAGCTTTATTAATCATCTCTCTGCTTCTGATGATGGCCTAAGAGGAGGCCGAAATTAATAAAGCTTACAAAAAATTATTACCATCTTGTCTACTTGGTTTTCCAACATCAACTTAAAGAAAATGATTAACCAAGGTCTCTTCAAATACTAACTGAGTTTTTGATTATAATGATAGTGTTATGTTTATGTGTATGACATTTCCCCCTACCCTTATTCAGCGAAAATTAGGCTGTTAAAATAAAATAAATGCATGTAATTTCTTTATTTATGCAACACTTCTCGATTTTCCTTATCATTACAATGAAACAGAAAATGTATGACTGATGTTTAATTTGAAGTGCTGCAGTGACCATGAAACGGAAGCGCGCTAATATCTCTGGTAATTGCCACACGCGCGGCCAACATAATGATCTCATCATTTTCAACTTCCCAATATTGCACTGCCTCAATCTTTATGTCATAAAGAACTATAGAAGTGATGCAATGAACTTCGGGTCTGATGGAGTGATGCACAGAAGAACTGAGGCACGGCTGGGAGTGATGCATCGATAAATTACTTTGACCGAGGACATACTTGATATACTAAAGATGGTGAGATGCTTATATAATCACAATATCACCGACTGCTTGGGGTGAAGAGGAGTAGAAGTCAAGTCTTGCACGGAATCAGAGTTTTCTTTCCAAAGAAAAGGACTATCAAGCGTTAAGCATTGTACTTCAAGAGAACAGGAGTTCAGTGTGTTCTGTCTCACAGAGAGGAGGTTGAAAACGATGCAGACGTTTATTCTACAGTAAATGACAGATGATATGAATGACAGCTGGTAATTGCTGTCTGCGAGAGTAGTAGCATTTATTGTTAGACATTAAATGATACAATATCTGATGCAAACATTCTCATAATTCATGTATATTGTGGTTTACATGCAAAATGGGAATGCGGTCACTTATCTTCGTTTACACATTCTTTGATATTGTCTGAACTACGACTTATAATTTCTGTTGCACAATCACTTCAATCTGATAATTTGTTTTTTTCAGACTAACATGAATCAAACTTTCAAAATGTTGAACGGGTTCACCGACTATGTTATCAAAGTGAATTCCAAGATATCATCACCAGAGCTCTTTTTAGAGTATGTGATGAGACTTCAAACTCCAACAGGCAATGACTTCTCGTCGTGGCAAGTTGAAAGAGTGACCATTTCACGAATACCTCATATCAGTATTCAACAAAGCATAGCTGTTTTCCTTGATATCAGCTTGTCCTCACATCCTCTGAAGCTAAGTGATCTAGAAAATCTGGTGGTTTTGCAATGTTTTAACACTGAAGATCTCAGTATAAGTTTGAATGCCAAGACGTTCGAAAATGTGGGACTGAAAAGAGAATGGGTTCGACTTGGAAAGGAGCGTTGCATGTTCTCTGATAGCGGTGATGGAAAATGGGTCAGAAAATTGTTATTGCGTACTGGCAACAACATCTGTGGAACTCATCGAAGCAACGAAGGGGAAAATGTCAGCCTGACAAATAAGGTGAGCTATCTCGACTTACTGTGTGGTAGGGCTGTGCGTGGTCCACCGATGCAGCGATTCTCGGACCTGTGCTCTGCATTTGGACCGATTTGATATGTTACTGTAATTACAAATTGCTAAAAACTAATTAATCTAACATTTTTCAGTTATGGGCTATTTACTAATTCTGGACTCATATAAAGTTTTGCATCATAAAAATGAATTTTCTGAAAACAACGACGAAATCATAAATTGCCGTAATCGATGCATGACCTGATGTTTTCATCGTATTTTTTGTTTGCCGCATTCTTATACATTCTATTTTGATTTAATTTCAAAGAAATCTATTTGAGCTATCAAAGAGGCGTGCAGGAGTTATGTAAGATGAGATCTACTTCCAAGCATTGGCAAAACGAAATTGAAAGAGTCTCTATGCAATTCTGTGTGTGTCTAATTTCTTACCCCTAGAAGACAAGGAATCCTACCAGCCCGTTTTTAAGGACTTGATTTCGCATCTCAGGTCAACGGTAGGATAGCTCAGTTGGTTAAGTGCCGCGCTTCAGTTAGGAAGTGCAGAAGGTCTAGTGTTCGAGCCTGTCCGCCTCTAGAAGTACCACCGCTCTCACTCGAGGTTACTAGCCCTAACCTGGTGAAAGTTGTGAGTGTAAGGAGGCTGCTCCATCGCTAGCTATCTAGAATGACTCTGCCATAGGTAGGGTAGAGCAGAATAATGAATACGTCAGCACCGTGCGAACAGGACATCCTGTACAGGAATCCTGGACAACTCGCATTTTTTTGCACCCTAACACAAGTAGGTGCTTATTTTCAGACTAATTCGAGGAAGCACTAACATATTCACATGTACATATACGAGCATAAAATGAATATTTGACATCATTGTAGTGCCTAAGATAATTCTATCAAAATAAGCGAATTATAAAAAAACTTTAATTATTGGATCTTGACATTGATTATTGGTAGTCTCCGTGGCAGTGGTCAAGTGCTTGGTCTAACGATTTTGCGGTCCAGTGGTCGAGCCCTGAGTGTCATTGGAAGTTGTCAGGAAGGGCATACGGACTAAATGATCACAGCGCTCCAGATTAAAGTCTGACTGTGTCAACACCTTCCAAGCCCCAAGCAAAGAGGAGAGACCATCATTTTTTTAATTGACATCCTGACCGAGAAATTTAACCTAATCACTGCGGGATGTTCACTTTTTGAATAATCGGCCTTTAAAAAATCCACTGAAACGATAGTCTATCGTCATAGCTTGTCACTTATCATTGAGTGTATTCTTTGAAAAAGAGTAAGAATATTTCCGCTCTCTCAAGTACAAAGTCAATGGGTTTATGTAATGATAACTAATTGACCAGGTTGTGAAGCTTCAACTGAACTACTCACAGCTCAATATCGCCGTAGTTGTCGGTCAAGTGGTTGGCGGCATTGCTTGTGGATATCCTCTTAAGTGTTGGCATCAGTCTCCACGCTGATGGGCTCTTACGAAAGGGACAGCGAGAAAGTTGCCAACACTTCTCGGTATAAATTGAGGGACTAACGTTAAATAGTAAGTTAATAAGGTCATGGTTTTATAGCAAGCTTTAGCAGTAAGCAAAGATCATGTAACAGAGTGCTCATAGTTTCGTCGATCTTATTGCGCTATCAATTTGTTGAAGTTCAAATGTGACATGTTATAGCAATCATCGTCCAGGGTTCTAACAATGCTGAAAAGGTCACGCATTTTAATTCGTTAGGTATCAGAGAAATGAAGTTGTACCCAATATCACGCAGTAAAGTCGATAACCTGTCCAGTTTAGCTAATCCCTGTGGCGTATCATCCTAAGGTGCGTATATTTTATGCGATGGAAGTGCCACAATCGGGTATCACAACAATGTCTGAAATTATAGTGAAAGAGTAGAATGATGGTAAGTGTTTTTCATTTTTGTGTTATAGAAAGTAATAAGTTTGAATCGATGGCTCACATTCAGACTTAGTAAGTGTATCTAGTGGTGTGCCCAAGGCAGTGTACTGGGTCCTATGCTGTTTTTGCGATATTTAAGCGGTTTCTTGACTCATTTTGAAATTTGAGGATAATGTTTGGATTTACTTGCCGGTGTCGTCAGGTACTTGTACCATTCATTTGCAAGATGACTTGAATTGCTTATTAAATTGGAGTGCATTATTAACTTGTAAATCCATTCATTTGGTGACAATAATCCTCGACAATCTTACAACATGAACAACGTGGCTATCCCAAATGTGAGAGAAATTGTGGACCTTGGCATTCTCATCTCCGACGATCTAAGCCCGATTAAAGAGTGTTTCCACATTGCTAACAATACCAATAAAATGGTTGGTGCCATCAAAAATGGCAATCATTTTATGTTGACTTTGTACAAGTCTTACGTTCGGCCAATCGTAGAGTATTCATCAATTGTATGGTCACGTTGCTTCGTGAAAGATTCTGACGCGGTTGAAGGAGTCCGACGACGATTTACCAAGTATTTACGTGGTATGAAAGATTTGAGTTTTGAAGATCGTTTGAGAACTTTCAATATTTAATCTCTTCGAAAGCGAAGACCACGGACGGTCATGATTTTCGTGTTCAAGATCATGAAAGGCTTCGTAGATCTAAACGCGTTAAGCTTCTTTGCGTGTTCCAATCGTTTCGAATACGTGGACACACGCTTATATGCTAATTGTGTATCTCAAATTTACTCAAAAGTATAGCTGCAAGTTTAAAGAAGTTGTGTCGATGTTAGAGATGCGAACTAGGCCTGTTGATGATTTCTCTGTTCCCTTTTTCTCAACTAAGGATGCAACTCAATATTTTAATATTGTGCTTACATCACCTGCTAGTGTATCAAAAAATATGGCCGCTGGTTGTTCTTGGTACATTATACACAACCATAAATTTGCTGGAGATTTCCTTAAGTACATCAGCTGCTCTGTCAAGGGGAATTGACATCAATTTCTTGCTGTTAACTTGGCTAGGAAAACAAAAACTTTTGACCCAATTATTTTCTTCTGCACTGCTTGTGCTGGATTACTCATTGCATTCTGCACTTAGTTGTCACACCTGACGTTATCACAATTAGTGCACGTTGTCGACAGTTTAGAGAATAGAATTAACAAAAGGGATTTACTTACAGATAGGAGAGTAAAATGAAATTGATGTTGGGTATACATACAGCGCTGCTGGCATTTAGCGTTCCGAGACGTTCTCAATGCTCTTAACTTGATGTGTTTTGGAATGTAGACAGTAATGCAACATTTCTCTCTCCACTTCCTTTTTTAGACGAAGCTTATAATATAGCCTATATGCCTACAGTTATATAATTATATAATAATTATAGGCCTATAATTATAACATGCACAAGAACATCTTCTTTTACTTCAGCGACGAATGATGCCTTACTTGAAGAATGTGTTGAGTGCATTGAATAATAATTTCAAGCTGATCGAATTCCGAGATGATGCAATGTCATCCTGTATTCAACCACCTCTCAAATGCTGTGTTCAGTCACGTCCCAATCAGTGGAGAAAATCGCGAAGCCCTGTGAGGTGACTTCTCTTAAATCGGCCTTATCAACATCATACACATGTCAAATGAATGGCAAGCAGACATATAAAAGGGCATGTTGCTTTGGAGCTTGTGAGCCTTGGGATCGGCTATTCGACTGTGTTCATTTAGAGATAAATCAGTTTTGAAAGGACCCACACCCCAGGATTAGAGCGTGAATTATCCGTTATCGATTGCCAAGCAAGAGCAAAACTGAAGTAAATGTCTGTTTAGCAGTCCCAGAGTGATGACCTATCATATTCATTCATTGGCTCAGACTGATAGCCAATCATGATGAAAACAGGGACTGAAATATCACAACTGACAGTGAGCGACAAAGTGGTTCCACCACTGTAGATTCTTAAAATAGCTAGATTACATTAGCTGAGAGTAATCTTTTGATCTTTTGGCATCAATTTATAGAACTTGGAAGTATAGAATTGTGATGTTTATAGTCATAAACGCATTGTTTCTAACAGTTGCTGCGTGCTCATGCTGACATATCTGGGGCCAAACTATTCATTACTCTGCCATGGCCACTGTATCGGAGCCTTTGAATTCTATTGCTTTGGCCGTAATGGGTGTCTTAGCGAATGAAAAGATTACAAGCTCCGACATAGGCCTTCGCAATGTTGTTCATCGTGCACATCTATTGTGAGCAGGTACATGGTATGTCAATATCTTGTTAACTTTATTTACACCATCAAATTATCTTGCTTATCGCAAGTAGCTTATTGATCTAGTGAAGAAAAAAGGGTCGGCTCTTCCCTCGGCTTATGCCATGCTACTGCTGCAATTTGTCAGATATCCCAGGAATCCAGAAAAATTTCTCAACATACCGCAAGAAATATCATTTACTCAATGATAAGTGTATGTTGCTAAGATTATATGCATATAATGCCTACGCGTGGGATACATGCTAACGCACGTTGCACATGTCAGCGATATTTTCATTTTCATTTAGTCGAGTTTGTCACTTCAATTTAGTCCTAAGTCATAAGTGCTCATTCAGAAGTTCGAAGAAAGTCCGAAGCAATGCCCACAAGGGTACAACAGGTATCCACAAGGCCACTTGCAGAGCGTGATACAGAATTTGCAACAAATGTGTAGAGACCATTACATGAAGAATGAAAATGTTTGACATCAACTATAAAAATACATGTTGTGTTAGGTAAATGATCATTATACACAGAGAATTTGCTGAGATGAACAGAATAAAGTCGCTTTTGGGGAAGGTAGGAGCTTTCAAGAAAATCCAAACTTTGATGACACGAAAGAAGACAATCCATTGAGATAGTTCGAGTTACCACTTAGGACGGGCACAGTCTGACAGCTGCTCCGTGATTCAGCACGGTTGATGTGAGATTAAAGGAGCGTAGAAAAGAGAGTTATACTTATGCGTTTAACGTCCGTTTTCTCCGACTTCGTAGGGTTGGACGATTTTTCCCAATGCTGTGGATCGCAGAACGCCAGCGTTGACGATCGTTGGCGTCATCCGGTTTGAGACTATTCTCCTTGAGATCAGCGGCAACAGAGTCACTCCATGTCTTCTGAGGTCGACCTTTTCTTCTTCTTCCCTCTTCTTTCCATGTCAACACTTGTCGGACGCAGTCTTAGAGTAAAGAGTAACGCACTCTTAGAAAAGAGCTTACAAATCAAAATGATTTTAGTCCAATTTATTCAAAAAATATAAGTCTAAGTCTAACACAATGCGCCTATATTCTAGCGATTTTAAACTGATCAACTGCAATCTATGAGAGTAGTTATTGTACTTAGCACCGGAGCGTTTACAAACAATGCGGGTAATGTATCTTTGAACACGCTCATTACGTGAAGTGTCCCGTTAAGGTAGGGTGTAAAGTAGCACTGATACAAGGATTGCTGTTTTACTTGCTGAGTGAAGCTTTAACCTCAGTACTCCCACTTTTCTAGAGCGATGTGTTTCTTTTAGTCTGGATGCCCTTCCTGCCGACTTCCACTTACACTTTCGGAGCTCGACCTTTAGACCAAAAGATCGCCAGGTCAAGTACTTAACCCCTTCGACCCTAAGACGAGAATATCTCGTAATTTCCTTAATTTCATTTAAGTTGCTCTTTTATCAATGCAGGCAGTACAGCAATCACTTCAGGTGGCTTTCAGCGCATAATAGTTGAAATAATAAATATCTGTTACCATTTCTTTTGACAGAAATGGTCCAATATACACAATAACGTCCATATTGATAGTTGAGCTCGACTCCACGTTAAGAAATTGTGACGCCGCAGTGATGACGACAACCAATCACATTGTAGTGATAGGTGCTACGGGGTTCCTTTCTTCATGCGGCGTAGCATCATTTGGGGAGAAACCAAGAGCTGCAAGAAGTTGCATTCAATCCACTATTCCGAAACCAATCTGTATTGACAGATATAATGATGAAATAGGCGGCATCGAACTAGCAGACCAGGGAATTAATCCATGCATATTCGTGAATCCGAAAAAGTCATGCTTGGTGTATAAGGTCGGACTGAACATCATTGAGGTTACTATACAATTCTTTCATTTGGTATCGTTTCAGAAAAGATGGCAAGTGCACGATTCTGGACTTCCTCAAGAAAACTGTCATTTTCCTGAGTTGGAATCGACCCCCAAAAGTACAACGACGACGAAGTTTTCAACATGGTGAAACGGAGTCGAACACAGTGCATGTCACGAACAGAATAGCATCCACCAAAACGATGCCGAGTTTGCCAGCGACTTGGTATTCGAGAAGAGACGCGTTACTACCGCAGAAACTGTCCAGGCAATCCTGGTCTCTCTATCTGACAATGTTTCGAAACTCACCATAATCCATCGTAATTGCTGATAAAAATAATATTGATCATAATGGAAATGATGCCATTTCTGTATCTCAAACTCTCATATTTTCACAATAAGTCAATAATTAACCGTAAACATTCAGACAAAGAAAGGTTCAAAAGGTTAAAAAAATCAGATTTTCTGGGCAGTACAGGTGTCATACTTGATTGCGCTTAGGGTCGAAGGGGTTAACCACTGTGCTACGGAGACCACATTGGCTGAATAATACAGGTTATAGACAATCTTCATAACGAATGAAGAATCACCAAGTGTAATTCTCCTAACGGCTTACACGATCACAGAAAGTAATTGCTTTTAAGACAATTTTTAAAAAATTGTTTTTATGTTCATTTGTAAGGAAATCTCTAAATTTTCCTAAGTATCTGTTATGAATGATTCAAATTTTATATCTAAGATTTGTTTCTGTCCAAAGTTAGCACCCGTTGAGATTGGACGAAAGGCCTCGTGCTAATAGATCTTTATGAATTTCGTGGCTCTTTTTATTTGTAAGACAATTGTTAATTCTGACGCGGACTAAGATCAACAGACCGACAGCAACCACTCATCGCACTTGTCAGTGGAATTCGATGAGATGATCTTTCTTTTCGCGAGAAGTTGCTTCTGAATTTGCAATCCAACCATGTTACAATTAAGCTATTTTAAGTTAACTGATACCGAGTTACTTATTGAACCGAAATTTCAGAAAATATCTGTACCGATAAGTGTGTTGTTTGAAGTGAATAAACAGACATTTCTCTAGTTAACTAATACGAAGGGAGGATTACTTGAGCAAAAGAGAGTGACACTTCGTCATCTTATAGACTCAATGATTGCTCTGGGATTGCACAGCTGACTTTGAAGAGTATGCACCTTCAAATCGTCTCATTCGTAGCAGTACCGACAGGCGGTGATAATCCCACCTGTAGCTGCTCCTTCGCATACGCACTGAAGCGTTACTTGTCTGCAATTGAGCAGCAATTAATTGCTTTTCCAATCACCTAGTGATTTACAAGCTGTGTATGATGGCTAGATCACTTTAACTTCTGACTTTATCTACATGCTTACTACTAGCCTTATATACTACAGGAGCATTAGAACCAAAAAACTGAAAATAATAGGATCACCGAATTCAGTTATTTGTCGGGTAACCCGATTCCATCGCTTATATGTGCTATTTCGACTACAGATGATTCTGCAACTTAGATGAGCACTAGAATAACAATTCAATTGTGTTCATATGCTCACCTTTATGAGATAACAATAAAAATGGCAACGGATAGACATTGACCTCAATATGATATTAATGCCTGAATAAGTTGGAAATTGCTTAACTTTTTCATGAAACCTTATTAAAATCAGAAGACCTGACAAATCTAGGAGTCCTATCAATTTAAAGATTCCCAAACTCCGGTCCTAACTATATTTCAAGCGAAGTCAACTTTATCAAATCGCTTACTATTGGTATTTGTCGATTGACTCTGGTATTGTGAATAGAACTTGATAGTGTAGCTTCTCAGTGTTATGTCCCCACTTCTACGTGATGTGCTTGACGAGAGAATTCACAGACGGCTAAGTACATGTAGACATAATAATTGACTGTTCCCGCTTTGAAGTATCTTCTTTTACTTTTTGTTATGATTATCTTTTGAAATCATTCACATACACTACTTATTTATGTTTCAGATCTACATTGTATGTCCGCTAAACATGAGTAAAGGTTTGGCGCCTTTCCCTTTGAACGTTCAATGTGATTATGCTATATCTTCAAATGAAGATTTTCCACCAATAATTGAAGAAAACATTTCTCCTCAACATATGAGTGTCTGGGGTACATGGAATGGAAAGAAATATGCTGGGCCTCTTCCTTCGCAAAGTTCAAACATGAAAGGTGAAATCACTATGGATTTGTATACTGATGCGGCAATGGGGCATAATGACAAGATCGTATTCGATAACAGAATAGTGCGATCCGGTCAGGAGTTATATGCTTACGTGAGACCAAAGGACGACAGTAAGTTTCCTTTATAAGATTGATTTTTTCGTATTTTACATTCAAAATCTTTTTGCTCAACCCGTTAATTCATCATTTAACGGAAGTTTCATATTGCATTAGCGACTTCCGTCACTCAATTTAATCTGCTCATTAAGTGATTTTATTGAATAGTGGGCACTTAGCAGGAAATTTGGCAGCTACGAATTCCTACCAAACAACTTGGCAGTGGGAAGGAAATCATCTATTATGTGTTTAATATTTTTCCATCATTTGATTCCGAAATTAGTATTGAATGTCGATTTCATATAATTTTGTACTAATATCTCTATTAATAATCTAGACATATAATTCTCCAATATCAAAAATATAACTATGGCCTGTTGCTAGTTCCTTTATATTTTTCCAAAGTAAGTGGGTACATAAGCGGAGCTAACTATTTTACGTAAGTGAACTATTTTTGAGATTACAAAACTGGATTTTAGCATGAATTCAGTGATATGTTGCTACTTGTGGAAGTTTCTTGTTTACTTTGAAGGATAAAGTTGCACATTTGTAAAAGGTAATGTGCAAGAACACATGGGGAGCCAGTTTGACAGAATGAATAGAGTCGCGAAGGGCAAATAGAAACAGGACCTGAAAGTTGTTGCATCAGTAACGGCCCAGGCAGCATATTTGATGGAGTATTATGATGAGAAGATTGAACGTCAATGTCTCCCCCTGAAGGCTTGGACGATGCTGACATTGTCAGACTTTAGATGGAGTGTTGTGATGCTTTTACCCTTCCTGCGGACTTCAATGACAATCTCGGGGCTCGACCACTGGACCGCGAGATTGCTAGGCCAAGCACTTCACCACTACCTCATGCACGGAGATATGTCTCAGTTTCAAGCGATTCTATTCACTTATCTTGACATGCACACAGTTGACAGATCTTTCTGATTTCGGAAACCGATAAGAATTCTGAGAGCGCAATGCACGTGCGAGTCTCCGATGTGTCGCTCAACCAACATGCAATACATGACTAACTGGATTGTACTCAGTGGTATGGAGTAGTTCAGCCCAAGATCAACTACGCTATGTAAATGAGGAGGAAGTCATTTCCTAGCTATAAAATGTCAAAGAATCCAGTGAGAAATCTTCCATTCTAAATGTCTTCGTAATTATAGATCTGTGAATCATGAAGATAAGCAAGAAATATCTCTCCTCTCGGGAGTCTTCCTTAACGATTATTAAGTTTGATGAAGTCTTGTCAATAGATAAAATATCTTTGCTTCTCAATTTATGTTCATGAATCATCCTACAATCAAATAGATTGTCAAACTTTGAAACAAATAAGTAATATAATCCCAAGTCTGTCTAACAATGAGAAACGCCTGGTACGCATGCTTGCTGTTATCTCCCTTCTTTGACTGTAACATGATGCTCATAAGGAGACGCGTGCATTTGATTTATTCTTTTACTCAGCTAATGTCTGAATATTAATCTTAAATAATAATAATAATCTTTTGTACGCAACAAATGTCAGTTAGATTGTCAGGAAACAAGTGCTTAAGATGTACTTTCTATCTAGTCACACCTTCACAATAGGTATGCTCAATGGGTCTGCCCACCTTCTCATCTCCTGAGAAGTAGCATGTTATTAGAAGCCATTTAGATATGACCTTTCTGTAAAGTTGAGAAGGAACTCTGCCAAGTTATGTCACTCATATTGGCCTTGAGAGGAGAGTCTTTAAAATTATTAGTGACTCGGTCTCTGGCCTTAAGCGTCCGTCTTTAGTAGAAGTTGGCGACAAGCAGTATGCTAATTTGTTCAAAGAAGTGTTGAAGCTTGACGACCATCCGTTGAGAATTTTCTTTGATGAACGAACTGCAGTGATGTGTAGAAATCAATATGCATTGAAACGACCTAAGGCCGAGACTAAGCGTTTTTTAAAATCTTTTATTAAATATTGTAAATGACTGATCCGTGCACTCTCTCTCTCTCTCTTTATACTTCGATTAATATTTTATATCATGTGTAAATATACATAGAATTTGTCAATGCGTTCACCGCCTCTGCGAAGCAAAATACAGAATTTTGAAAACAGATAGAATCCTTTTCGTGTTGGAGTCGGGCATGCGTGAAGAGCTGTCCAACCAGCCACCTGGAAATAAAGACACATTTTCACCTAATCAGCGGAGAAAATCATTTTTATTGACACAGGCGGCCGAATCCTCTGTTAAAAGTTGAGTACTTTGTTGAGAAGCATCTTTGCTGTATCTCTGTCTTCTTGTATCATCGACTTGACATGTTACAGACAACATCTGTACACTTTCAGTGCTACCGAGAAGCTTGCGACTTCTTTCCTCACGTAGAATTAATAACCTCGCAGGACAAAGTAGAGAGGGAAGTTGTCTCATCCGACAACTTTGAACAGACCATGGCACCCGTATACGTGAGAGTAGGGCTGAACAGTGGCTTGTTTCACATTCATATAATAAAGTAACTTTTTGAAACACTGTTCTCACTAAAAGAACCGGTTTTTTGGATGATACATTGATTATCTAATACACTGTTCATTTACACATAACGGTATGATTTTAAAATTGTTTTTTCACAGTTTTTCTGTGTTATAACTATGGCTCTAATACTCTTGTAAGAACCTGAAAATTTTAAAGCCGTGTTTTGGGCATGTTTCTTGATCCCTAATCGAGATCCAAGTGGCTGATGAGTAGGATCTAGACTTCTTGATAGGCATTTTCATGTTTTATTCAAGAGCAGTGCATGATTTTGCTGTCTACCGATAACTTGCTAGTGAGGCGGATGCGGAGGTTTAGAGTACCCCCAAACCTTGCTATCGGCAACTTTGCGTAGTATTATAGCATGCGACTGATTGTAATTTCGGTTAACATGTTTCTGACAGAAGCTCTACTTCGCATATTTAAGCTGTTTTTGAGGTTATCGATTCAATTAGCATGTTGCTAATATGTGGGAATAAAAAACATCTAAAACTAGCGTGTTTTCAAATTTTCCAAAAAGCTTGTCCCGTTTTCAAGAGAACCATTTATGATCCATCAAACAGTAATGACTACTGATCTCTTGGCGTAAAGATCAATCTCATGTAAAAGCGATCGGGAGGTAAAGGATCTAAAACAAGAGGAGTAGAATTGCCACAAACAAAGAGAGGAGAGCCCCACATCGCAAATGCACCAAGAAAATAGTCACCCCTGCTGTGTCTAGCTTGACGCTGGAATCGGTCAAACCCAGAGGCGCCCATTACAGACCGTCATGATGAAAAGACTGTGTCAAGGGTTGCAGAGGAACTAAGAAGCCCTCCGAGCTCCCAGTCGACATTCCGTCAGGTGTTGGGCGGGCTCCACACACCTGACGGGAAGCCCTGTATGCCTTCAGTCCTCCAAGAACTCGCATCGAATCATCTATTTGTGTGGAAGCCGCGGTCTTCGTAAAGACTTGCCAACATAAGCCAATAAGTAGTTGGGTCCAATCTTTAAATTACGTGTCCTGCGTCTGTCATTCTGGATTTACGTTCATGAAAACGTAAACACGTACATTGAAAAGCTGCTGTTAGCTGTCCTCCTCCTCCTATTCAAAGGATTTGATTTACAACCTTTTTCCGAACTTATCAACATCCTCAACCAATGTATAGTTGTCAAGTCAGCAGGTTCTATTCCACAGTTTATTCGAATTAACTGTCTTTCACTTACAAAGCTCTGTTACATCGAAATCAAAAGAGAATCATAACCGCGCGCTACTGCTGTGATTGAAGAAAGTTACATTTTGTCCTTAAACATCTGCCGTCGAGAGCGGACGTATCATTGTCGTCTCTGGTCGCATAAGTGTTTTTTGACATTTACTTGCTGAAGACAAGCCTCTTTTTCATAAACTTTATATTGGCTGGATCCTTGAGAAGTTGGCATTACTAATATCGTGGTTTCGCTGACAGACTTTGATTATCTGAGACAAAATTCCAAAAAATTGCTATCTTGATCACGTACATTTCACTGGTTGACTGGCAAACAATGGCTTCAAGAAAGAATAGCGACATTTCGATCAATAGCATGTGCCTTACCTGCAACAACGCAATTGATGGTGACTGTATTACACACAGAATTAGATTGTTTAATCGTATCACTTTGCTAGAAGTGCAAACTGATTCAAACAGATGGCACATGCAGGAACTTAATAAGTGGGCAAAAAGAAAGTTTTAATACCTTACAGAGATAGGAAAAACAGTCGTGCGTCGCTTGCGGATTGCTCTGAATTCCTTCAAAATGCTCCGATCGCCACGACTCCTTCAGATTCGAAGAATTCAGATCACTGCGCAAAAGTTTTCTCGATAATGTTGGGTCCTCCGATCATTTTAAAAAAAGTTAGCAGGCGCATGAAAAAACGTTCACAAACTTCTCTGTAGAACTTGACATCGTCTGTCTCTTGGCTGTGTGGTCCGGTTGATAACAGTCACTGAAACTTTGCACAATTTGGCGTGTTTAATGTTGAACTGGCTGTTCATTGTTCGATTTCTATGGTATTTAGTCAGGAGATTGTGCCATTTCATTTACGTTACATGTTCCAGTGCTTCCCTTCTAGTCAAACGGAAGAAGAGACGACCTGTCTAATTCTGTGGTATTACATGCTCGCTTTGCAAGAAAACCTTTCACATGAAACGTGAATGTAGTGGTTTGACTGCAAACATCAGCAAGGCTCTATTGTCAATGCATAATCTCTCGTTTACATGTGATGCATGCAAATCGATTGATGTGCATGAATTGCTGAAGCGATTTGTCAAAGTGGAATCTGAATTACGAGACATTAGAGACCAATTGAATGCCAAAGTTTGTACGGATATTTCTACAATCGTTAATCAAACTTTGAATGAATTTATTAAAAGACAAAGTAAAAGAAATAATTTGATCATATTCGGTGTGGAGGAAGATCCTATTCAGAGTGATGATGAAGTAAAGTGATGAACTGTAAGCAGTTTTGCAAGACTTGGTAAACGTGGCAACAAATTGCGACTTTTAAAAGTACAATTGAAAACATATTAAGACAAAATGCGTTGTTTCAATAACAGACATAAACTTCGTACGTATAATGAGAAATATGGCAGTCGCATTTCGCTTCGGCATGATAAGACCAAAGCCCAAGAAGAACACGATAAAGCTTTATACGAGGAATTACAGTTGCGGAAGCAAAGTGGACAGAATGCTATAATTCGAAATGGACGGATTATAGAAAAGCATTTATTTTGACAAAAAAAATCAGAGAACTATCCCTCTTCCGTCATTGTGCTTTTTTAATGCTCGTTCTCAGTTTAATAAAATGGATGAACTTCGAATATTTTGTAATATGCACACGCCCGACATTATTTGCATCGTTGAATCCTGGTTAGACGGTAATATATCCAATGACTCGTTGCTAATCTCAGACTACACTTTTCATCGTGCGGATCGTAACAGTGAAGAACACGGCGGTGGAATCAGTTGCTACGTTCGTAGTACATTGTCTTCTGAAACTATTTTTGAAAAATCTGACTTTCGGGATGTTGAAATTCTAATATTGAAAATATCCTACTTGCATATTCACATTATATTGGTCATTCTATATTTTCCGCATGGACGCCGTATAAGGAATGAATTGAAAAGTACTCTGCAGGATTATATTGTGATGATTGTGGATGACCTTCTTTTGCGATTTCCCGGCTACTTGGTTTACATGACTGGTGATTTTAATCATTTTGAAAGTTCGTACTTTGAATCATATTTCTCTATGGTAAATGTCATCGACGAACCGACCAGATGTGATAGCATTTTGGATTTAATACTTATCCCAGATGAATATCTAGAATTTTACAGGAGACCTTACATTTTCCCGCCCATGGGGAAAAGCGACCATAATAACTTCTGGTGCCTTTGAAACCTTTCGTTAGAGAACAAAACGTTATCAAAGTTTTTGACTATCGAGAATCATTCCTGAAAAATGCTAGCTCCCATCTTGATGTAAATTGGACTGAACACATGCATGGACTGGAATTAAATGAAGCTTGCCAGTTATTTTACTTGCACCTGCATAAAGCTGTCAACAGTTTGCCATATAACATTATTGTGAGGAAGCAATCCGATAAACCATGGATAACGAATGCTATAAAGGTTGCCATTAACAAGCGATATATGGCATATCGAAAAAAGGACTGGACTTTGTATTACCACTATCGCGATAAGGTTCAGAGAATGATAGCTGCTGCAAAAAAAAGTCGTGGAGTCAAAAATTTCTCATTCAAAACTCTATATGGGACATTAAGAAGTGTATTGAAGGCTCAAGCGCGAATGGAGATTGGTTGACGCGATGTGATCCCAACAAAAGTCCCATGGAACTTATGAATATAGCAGATCATAAACTTTGTTATCACTTCGTTCGTGACCCGTCTCATGACATTAGAATACCAATTATCATTCCATTCCAATTTAATCAAGAGGAGGTATTTGATCTTTTAAGTAACGTTCGCTCAAATGCAAGTACCGGCTCAGACGGAATTCCTTCTTTCATGTGGTCCAAACTGTCGTCATTTATCGCGGAACCTCTCACAATGATCTACAATGAATGCTTACGTGCCGCTGATCTCCCAAGTTTATGGAAATTTGCCGATATAATCCTTTTCCCAAAAACCAGCGTACTAAATCTTGATCGTGTCCGCCAATCTCCTTACTGCCAATTCCTGAAAGTCTGTTGGAAAAAGAAATCCTGAAACGTCTGGGCAATGATATATTCCCTGAAGTCGACAAAAATCAATATGGGTATCGTAAAAGAAGTTCGACTGTATGTGCTCTCTTGAATATTGAAGAATTTGTTACAAGCAATCTTCAAAAGTCGTCCGTACAAGCATGTCATTTGCTATCGGTCGACCTCACGAGAGGATTTGACAAACTATCCCATCGCCTTCTTTTACAGAAGATGTTGTGTGACAAACTCAATCCATATTTTGGTGCTTTTTTCAATAACTACTTACAATCGAGGCTACAGAGGATACGATGGAAGCAATTCAGAAGTGATCCCTTGCCCGTATTAAGCGGGGTGCCACAAGGGTCATCATTTGCTCCTCTTCTGTTCAGCTATTTCACCTCAGATCTATCTTGTAATAATTGTGTGGACAGTGATTCGCTTTCTCTGACGAAGTATGCTGATGATATACTTATTGCTGGTGTTACGAGTATTTACAAGAACACGGATGTCAGCCCAGTTTTACCGGCATATATGGAACTATCGGAATGGACAGAGAGCAATAAAATGGAGGTAAAAGATGAAAAATGCATTCAGACGTTTGTTCGTCTATCTGACGTCAATGACTTTTCTCACCTTCAAATATCTAACATCCCTACTTCTCAAAACTTAAAGTTTCTTGGAGTTATTATCAATAAAGACTTCAAGTGGTTCAAGCATGTATCCAGCGTTTCGAAAAGGTCATCCTTAAAACTATCTGTGTTACGACAGCTAAAGCCATTTATTAGCTCTGATGATCTTATCTTGATATACCGCAACTGCATCCGAAGCATGCCGCTCCACTACTTGTGAATTTCATGACTAAAGAAAAAGACGCATTGGAAAGAATTCAGTCAAGAGCACACAGGATCATTTGTGGCTCCTCAAGATGTGAATGTGAAAACTTTGTTCCCCTTGATTATCGGAGATGTATAATCGGTCTTCGGCTCTTCCATGGAATTCTAGATAATAACACCTGGAATGGACACTCTCTTTTCCCTAATACGATGAATGGCTATTCATTCTCGACGCCTAGCGTCGCTGATTTCATCCTATGGGCAGCACATTAATAAGACAACTGCGCTGTGCGTTGACGGTGGATTTATAATTCACAAGTGATATCATTTAACCTTTTTTATACACCTGATTTACGTGGTTTGCCTTTTTTGAAGCAATGACAGAACACATGTTTTTAATCCATCATGTATTTCTCTAGCACCCAGAAAACTTTGAGGCCTTGGCTTTTGTCTTTGCCTTCTCGTTTCTTTCGGAGAGGCGCTTCGTGTAATTTTTTAAAAAACAGTTATACAGACGATGTGTCATTTCATGAACATGGTCATGTCCTGCGGTACACATTGTGCGACCAAAAGCGTCAGGGTCATAGTCAAAATAGAAATTTTCGACAATCAACTGAAACAATTGTCGCGTCTGCTTAGACTGAAACAGCTTCAGCGACAAAGTTTGAGAGGAATTTATCTCTCTAAAAATTTTCCAACTACATACACCAAGTGAGATCACATGATTATCCAGAATCACGTTATTATCTAGAATTCCATGGCTCTTCCATCAACTTGCAAATGACTATCTTCATCCCCTACATCATCTGTGTCCAGATCGCAATCCTACTTCTCGAAGATTTCGACCACCTGTGATTAAAGCTTCAGTCAGGGAGAAATCATTTATCGTAACTATGATACGTCTTGCAAATAACGGAATTATTTAACTTTGTTATTGTTACTTTTTCAGAAATTGTATTTACTTCTTGATATCATTTTTACGGTTGTCTCACGATTTTTACTATTGAGACAATGATTCAATAAACGTTTATTATTATTATTATTATTAAACGGTTTATCAGATTGAATGAAGTACTTTTCAGAGGTGGAATTCACTTATCCAGGAGATAGTTGTCATTCGTCCCAAAATGTATTGTTCTGTTTTTGCTGATGATCCGAAGTCATCCAAATGCTCCAGTAAAAAGCGATGGAGGTGGGTAGGGAGATGACATAGATGAAGAGAGATGAAGAGAAACGGGAAAGATGAATTAGGGGAAACGATGCCATGGTGACGCTCCTCTCAATGTGAAGGTAGAAGCTCGAAGCTTTGAAAAGGAAGTCCTTCGTTAAGACGGCGCGATGGCAGAAGAAAATTGAGCGTTGAGGAAAGGAGCGGAATTGTGGTATTGAATAATTTGATTTGTTAAAGGGGAAAGAAAATTGTGTGATTTCTAGAAAAAATACTTCATTCACTAAATGCACAAAGTGGATTTAGAAAGGAAAGAGATTTTCTCGCAAGTACTCGACCCGAAACGAGGATGCGATTGCATTTCTCAGCTCAGAAGTGTTCGATGAGTCAGACACTAGAAAGCGTTGTAGTTTCTGACGGATAGTGATGATGATAATAACAGTTTTCTGCCGATCCTGGATAGAATCGTGACCTCTGTGAGCAAGAGGAGCTCTAGCACCAATTCCTCGCTTAATAAATTGATAGTTTTTTATTGCGATACTGAGGTTTGATAAAAGAATGCAAGTTGACGACAATAAGAGTGCTAGATGGTATTTAAACATCACTGCTGGAAAAGCTTGTTGTAGATTCGTTATATATAATGAAAGTAATGGGATTTTCAACACCTAAAATTATGCTATTATTACTTAAATCACAGTAAGAAAACTTTCGCTATCTGTGACTTGCTTTCTGAGCAGTTCTGAGATATGTGTTATAAATACAGAATTAGATTGCTTAAGCGTATCACTTTGCTAGAAGTCCAAACTGATTCAAAGCGATGGCACATCCAAGAACTTACTAGGTGGGCTAAAAGAAATTCTTAATACCTTGCAGAGATAGGACAAATAGTCGTGCGCCGCTTGCGGATTGCTGTGAATTCCTTGAAATGTTCTCTTCTTTTCTCGATAATGTTGGCACCTCCGATCATAATTAAAAAAGTTAGCAGGCACATGAAAAAACGTTCTCAAACTTCTCTGTAGAACTTGACATCGACTGTGTCTCTTTGCTGTGTGATTCGGTTGATAACAGTCACTGATACTTCGCACAATTTGGCGTTTTTTAATGTTGAACTGGCTGCTCATTGTTCAATTGCTATGGTATTATGTCAGCAGATTGTGCCATTTCATTAACGTTACATGTTCCAATGCTTCCCTTCTAGGCAAACAGAAGAAGAGACGATTTGTGATATTCTGTGGTTATAAATGATGCTAGCATTAATAATTAAGAGACAACAGAATCATAAATATGAAAGAGGGATCTTGTTGGGTCTTTAATTTTATTCATTTTAGAGAATCGCCAAGACTCGTTCTATCTGTGATTCTTTTCTTTTGTCTCTTAATTATATTTTATCCTAGAGTCATTTATAAAGCATGTCAAAGAAAATAAACCGCAGATGACAGAAGTTTCTCGCTGCGATTTAACTTCTGTGTTGCACCAATCAGAGGAATATCTGTGATAATTTCCCATTTGCACTGTTATTCTTGCGCACTCGCAAATGACGCCTCTTTATCAAACTGACCAATAAATTCATGCTCACCATGGTTAATCCTGATAACACGATATTGATATTGCATAACGGCACGGTATGGCTGTGTGCTCTGACCCTCGAAAATCAACGTAGCTTTTTCAGGAACATGAATCAAGCCTGTTCTAATGCCGAACATCAATGCTAAACTGTGGAACAATTAACCGTCTACTTACTTTCACAATTGCTACAATTACAGGCTTCAAAATTTATATGATCTGTTTTCTTGAGGATTAAGCAGATTTCTGACTATCTCGATGACATCATCTCTTATTTGACTGCTGATAGAGATCCCATGCCTCCTGTATAACTCATAAACGTGTCCAGCATCAGCTTCCTGTAGCATTGAACAAAGCAGCCTTTCACAATGGCATAATACAAAAACACTTGCGAAACATCATCAATGATGCGTTGTAGTGAAGCCGATGACCCTCGTCCTTCGAGGACAAAGCCAAAGTAAAGCTGTAATGATGCTGTACGTCGATTAGCTTGCAATCGTCATCTTAAGATCGTAGCAAAATCACCGTAGATCACGACAATTCAATACTGTAAAAGGTAGGAAAGAAGACAAATTTAGTTATTGCCTGTGGAGTTTCGGGAGTTAATTCTAAACTGAATGTACTGACCTTGACCAGTGACTAATATGCCAGTCACTCATTCCTTTCGGTTACAAACTCACATCATTAAGGAACGAATCCTAGCTTGAGTAATTACTATTTAGGCGTGGAAATAATCCCTTGCTTGACAACCGGTACTTATCCAGGAAAAGATCCTTTCAATCAGTCGACTCTGTCGTGGGCAGCTGTTACTTCATATTAAGAGATAATTTAGAGTTGCGTGAAAGTAATTGCAGTGAAGTATGACCATGGCGATCCGTTTTATAATCCTCACTGGTCACATCAGAATCGGTCTGAAGAAGAACGCTAGTAATTTGCTAGAAGCGTGATTTATGTTTGTTTTCTTGACATATGTTATCACCAGATTTGCTATCAGCCTTTATTATGACCCCTCATCTTTCGATTTTATGACCACTCAATCACTGCGAATAAAGGTGATAATTCATCTGCGCAATCTTTGTCTATTCTTTAATTTGACCTCTAAAATGAGTTAGAAATGTCGATTTGGTCTTGATAGTTTCAGTCATTTTCATACGATAATGAGAAATAATCAGGGTATTATTCTTCGCAATTTCAATAATTAATCAATTAATGTAGTCTCAACGAGGACTGAAGAAAAATTAATTGAAGCTGAGTTACTGGCTTTTGGAAAAATCAATTTGTGTAAAAAGCACAGGATTCTTAGCTAAATTTTCTTGTCATCGTATTTGAAAACTTATCGCCTCTTGCGAATATTAATGCTGGAATTTTGAGGAGTTTTCATAGTAGAGCACACCTTTGCGTTTATCGAAGATGTCAAAGAAATGCAGACCAATTAATGATTTAATATGAAATATTTCCGAATTTGTTTTGATTTTGAGATGCATCGAGATAGAGAATTAGTGCAAATTTGTAGAGCTTCAGAAAATGCTTTTTGAGCAACTCGTGGTGTAAAGAGCAAAAAATCCTTTGTTCGCACTCACATAATGAGTTAGTAACCTTGTTAAGGTACTTAGTAGGTGAAGAATTACACGATGGCCTCCCCTAATCGTAACTAGTGTGATGAGAATTTGCATGGTGCGAGTAATATGATTATCATCTCAAAATCCAAACAAAAGGACGGAAATTGACTCATTCAAAACATGGAATTCAATGTGCTGAAAATGCCACGTGCAAAACAGTCTCAGCGTTCATTTTACAAAGGAATTGATGAGACTGCGACATCCTGATAATGGCCAGAAGCTCAACGACATGCATGCCTTCTCAGATAATTACAGCTTTTCGAATCACGTTTTCTTTGACTAAATTGTTTGCAGCTCTATATAAATGTCAGCTAAAAATTAGGCTTTCCTTACTACAGACGTCTGAATTGGTGTGTTTGACACACTCAATCCTGATTATGAAGAATTATTGATGTTAGTCTTTGTAAAGTATAGTGTAAAGGAATTGATAGCATTTCAATCATCTGAAGAGCTAGAAAGAAAAACGAAATGAGCGCTAAACTTATAAAGTCTCTGATAAATATCGGAAGCAGTCTTCAGGGGTAGATGATTAATATTTTAATATTAATATTATGTAAATATAAATATTATATATATATATATATAAATGTAATATAAAATATTAAATTAATATTTATATTAATTTTAAATATTTTGATGAAAAGAATTTTTGATCCTATTCATTATTGACTAAGTCGATGCGCATGTCCCAACATAGACTCATCAAGGATTGTGAAAGCAAAAAATGTCTTCTTTTCCATTGATCGGACAGATTTCTTACCTATTTACACTGACTTCAAGTACAATGATCTTAGTTAAACAATGCGAGCAATAATATTCACTCGTCGGTATGGGAATGACGTCAGCATGCACTTGTTTGATGTCTAGTAATCATTATCATAAGATGGACACACACTTCGAACGATGCTCTGTTCATTCTCACAGCTTGCATAATCTCGAAAGCCGAGACAACGCGGTCTTTGCTACTGGAGATCCATTTCCAGGGAAATAGTGACTGCAGATGATTGTAGCAGTGTTTTTGAGAAAGTGTTACATCTTCAAGAATGAGGAAAGACAGTCATACAAAGAATTTTGCTCGTTTAGCGACGGTTAACCGCCTCCATTTCAATGTTTCAACTTTTTGCAATCATGCCGTATTTCTTCAAATAATATCCGCCCTGGAATATTCGAAGCTGTCAATCCAGACAACTAGATAATTTCGTTTTCGTTTATGTAGGCACTCATTGTTTGAGTTTTACGTCATCAGTGTTATTAATGTTACACATTAAGTAATACCAACATTTCAAGTATGCCTCCATGTACGTGCCAATAGGTCAACGTTGCCGAGTAGATTTAGGCAGTGTAAACATTGTACTATTTCATTCTGAAGCCACTATCCATGCCGCCTTTGTTCTTAGATTTTCAATTTTACCCGATGACTTGTCTTACAAATGTGACAAGGCAATTAAGCAGCCATGTACACTTTAGGAGATCCAAATTATATTATCAAAATCAATAATTGTGTCAGAAATATTGTCAATTGACTGCTGTCAGAACCTGTTGATGCGCATCGCTTTTATATAATGTGATTCGACTCAATGATTTTATATAGATCAATTCTACTTCGCTTAGTTGCGTGAATGACTTTTCAATAGCAACTTGTGGGACATGTGACTTTTCAATAGCAGCTACCCTCGAATGGCAATCGTAGCCAAGAATGACTGTTTTAATAGTAGCGCAGTTACTGACAACAAAGGCATGTTGAGGTACATGCAGAACGAGATTACTGCTAATATGCTGCGTTAATGTTATTTATGCAGATAAGGATTAAGCTTGCATTGTGATGCATTCTCTTTTAGCATAAATAAATTTCAACGAGATATATTGATAAATCACGTTCTAAGATTACTTTTTTTCTGAATCAAAACAATTTTAAATGCTCTTACTGCTACATTTCTTCAAATAGTAGCTATGTATATATCAAATAGTAAATATGTAAAGAGAATGACAACGATTAAGTCAATGAAAGGCAACAACACCATTGGTCCCCGACCCAGGAATCGAACCTCCCACCTTCTTCACCAGGTCACGCTGACGGCCTCACCGCGGACTTAAGTTCGACTCCTAGAGTTTTATGATAAGATTTTACGCTCTGTAGGTAAAATGTCGATCAGAGGATTTTGAATTTTAATTCATTTGTGTAAATGCAAAAGTCGTGATTTTCTCAAAATGACTCAGATGGCGCTTATTACGTTTTGCACATAAATTCTTCACCTTTATCTGTCACTAAGAAATTTGTATTTTTACAGGAAGTCGCACACAGTGACGCGTCTGCAGATATACAGTTTGCCATGATGATAGGCCTTTCGATTTATGTAATATTTGCACTCATCATCGCTACCAGATAACAAATTTGATGCATTCCATCCATGTTATGGAATTTGAAATAGCAAGCTGTTCGAGTTTTGATTTTATCGAGTGCGCAAGGGTTTGAAATAGTCCATTGCCGATTTATGTCAACAATATCTCTGCAGATCTCCATGCATGGGAATGAAATACATGGATGTGATCGAAGTTATCGAAACCTAGTGTAAATGTCATGTTCTAGTAACAGTATTCAGAGTATTGACAAAGTGCAGCGCTACACAAGATCGTTTTCGATGTGTTTTTAGGGAAGTTCGTGAAGAAAGTGTTTGTTAAATTTGTAGTACATCAACCTCGCAACGTGATTTTGTTTGTGTATTCGTTTGGAGTAGAAATTTGCTAACAGAGTGACTTGGCATGCATTTTCCAAAGTTTCCATGAAAAAGGTGAAATTCTGTTTTCATAGTCAGTCACTTTCAAGGACAGGTTGGAAATGTCAAATTTGTTTACTTCGTTGTCCAAACTTGATTGTGCAATGTGTAGCCTCATCAAAATTTTATTGTGCAATCATAAAAACATTATCACAGATAATCGAAGTACTTCAATAAGAAAGCATGTTTATGGCATAGTCATTTAATGCAACGATTTCTATCACTATGTTGTTTTATCTACTCATTTATCTCAGTGGTCTCCGTGGCACAGTGGTTAAGTGCCTGGCTTAGTGATCTTTGAGTCCAGAGGTCGAGCCCTGAAAGTTTCATTGGAAGTCGACAGGAAGAGCATCCAAACTAAAGTCTGACTGTGTCAGCAGCGGCAATAGTAATCTTAAGCTTGATATACAGGATGTCAGAGAAAGAACTTTCTTTGAGGGAATTGATTCTAATGAGGAAACTGCAGGTGCATCACAAAGCCGAATCCTGTAGGATGAAATGCTGGAAGCATTTACTGTTCCGAATATCTTACGACGAAATCATTCCTCTAGTCACGTTTTCTGCAACATGGCTGTGTATCTGACTGTAGAAATATCAAACAATTATTCTTATCCGCCGCTGATGATAGACTTGTTCGTGTATTTAATCTATGCCAATGATGTTAAATGAGGAGGCCATTCATCCATCGCTGAACATGACAACTGCTTAGTCCATTCAGGGCGGAGGTATTCTCATTTTTTTCTTTAACATTCCAGATCGAAATGTCTTACAAATATGTCAGTAGCCTTAATGGGCTGAGTATGTTTTGTGAATTAGTTTGTGTCAACAACTGAAACGTTTGCAATAACAGAGCTTAAGATTACCATCCAAAGTGATAGAATATGTCCTGTAATTATGTAAACAAGAATCTGATGATGTATTTCTAACATGATAATAGGCATTTCTACACATCAAGTTTTTAGACATGTAACAGATACTGGACCATGCCTCTTTCAATCATGTTAGCGTTAGCGTAGTGGTCATTGTCAAGAAAAAGAAAATAACAGCAAATTCGATGTTTGATGGTGAAATTGGACAGGATTTCAACACTCTGTTTGTGTAGGTGAATATCGGAGTGCATTGTATCAGATTTAGTGTGATAAATCATGGACGTCTCTATAATAGCGGCAATTATAGCCGCAATTATAGAGACGTCCTTGGATAAGTATACCTTGTTATTAGACAGATTTTCGATCCTTTCCGATGCTGAAAACGAACTTAGAATGCAGTTATCATTTCATTTTTATTGCTTATTGACGGTGCGAAACTGGACTAGAATCGCTTCACCGGTTAGCCTGTTACACTGTCTCTTAACCGACAAAAATCGGTTGCGAAGTTTAATTTGATTTATCTTGTATAATTGTGATAATGAATAGAAATTGTCGATAAACTTGTACAATTAAATAAATGTCGGGAATCCTCATTTAACCGATTTTAGCCAGTGAACTGATCCCAGCCCTGGTGCGAAGACTTCAGCTTTCACACTTTTCTCAAGCATGGGCGGTGAAGAGTGAATGCAGAGCGCTTAGCGTGGCTTACGAGAGATCAGAGAGCTCCCATTGTTAAGCCCTGATGTATGAGGCGAAGTTTGTGTAAAAGGGGATTACATATTTATCACACATCGATTACATGTTTATGGGATTCGAGGATGAACAGGATCTGTTTACTTGTGGGAATCGAAAAGGCAAAGATTGATGTACAGGATTTGTCTACATGTGCGGATCGCAAAAAGCAAAATGTATTTATTGATGGTATGAATTTAATGACAGGATTAGTTTACATGTGGGAAAATTAACATTTGAATGATGTCTGACTTAACTTTGTGGCATATCTTTCAAGACATAATGTATCATTAGCTATTCAGTATTTTGTCAGCCACTATGTGTGGGACCCCGCTCGTCTGGGTTTGAGTGTTCAGGTTAGGGGTCGAAACACAACTAGACGAGTACCTGCTGATGACTGACGGACTGCAGTATTATGTTTTATATCCCTTAATCGGTAGCTGAAGTAGTGATCGATGTATTGTATTTCAAATGAAGAACAAATGAAGAAATGTGGGATTATATGAAATATTATAGACGGATGAAGAAACTGGCGATAACAAATTCAAGTGAAGAAATAGTATTTTCCATGTGTAGTCTTAGGTATAGTGTGTATAGTTTCATTGCTTTCGATGTAGTAGAGTGTCATTGTAGTTCTATTGTTTACCTCCATTATCCACTTTCCACTTATCCACTATTACCATTATCCACCATGTGTAGTGTCAGAATCGGTGTAGTAGCATTACTGTATTTCCATGTTTTACCTCCACTTTTCCAATTTTTATCCATCGGTCTGTTTTATGATGTTTTCTGTTGTTTTATGATATCCATCTTTAATTTCCTTAACCAGTGATGACCATTGTCCTATTCTATTTCCACTACCAGCATCTGCAGTCGGTGCAGTATATTAGACGTCTGTTTTGAACATGTATGCGGCAGTGTATGGAATCTATGGTATTAGTATATTAACAGTAAGAATGAGTAGTGTTACAAGTCTTAAGATTTCCACTTTTAACAGATATTGGGACAAAGCTGATCAATTTTAATTCGTTGCCACGAGAAAGCTCCATTGAGTTCTTTTAAGAACTGATTAATCCAATGGTTACAGTAGCATTGCATCTGTACACTTGCGGATTGGAGAACGCAATCAATCCTCATCAGGACTACTTCAATTAACAATTTAAATTAGTAAGCATTATATTCTATTATAAATGGCTGCTGGGATGATTTTCATCATAGTATGAAAATGATAAATGAAATATTTTATCATAAATAGTTTACAAGTTATCTTAAAGGTCATTCTCAAATGAGCTTTGGGAAGCAATTATTGACTTCAGTAAACTTGCTTTCACCGTAACATGATCAGATTTTCAATATACTGTTTCAACGAAATTGTCGACGCCAACGCATTTTTCTGAATAGTGATCTGTTTTCACATGTTATAAGATATCGTTACAGGAAAGTTGGGAATAGGTGAAAACTAAACCTCAGCGTCATGTAGATGATAGCTTAACAACATATGAGAACATAACATGCGTTTTATTCATCCTTTAACAATTCTAAGACTTCTATTGATTTTTTTTCTTCCTTTATGAATGATGATAGCGACTACATGGTTTTCGTACGTGTAGTCGTTGTTTTGCAAAGAGATAAAAAAGCTTTATAGACACAGTCGACTAACATGTGCTACTGTTTTGTCAATTTATTTGCAAGGTTCACACAGCGTACATAATTACGCAGTAAGGCATATCCCAATGAAAGCGCTAAAGAATTATCAAATGAAACAGAGAATAGAACTTATAAACATTGCAGATGTTGCAGTACAAAATCTTGAACTACAGTGTCGATTTTAAGCAGTTTTTGGACTACTTCGCTGTTAATGAAACCCAAAGATCGGTAATTGTAAAATAATATCATCAGAACGAGCACGGTCAAAACTCCACTTCGGACTTGGATAATTAAGATTCTGTTTAATAAAGATCGCCGTTTTCTGGGATTGGTTCTACATATACAATGTAAAGCTCATATATTGCTGGTTACTTCAGACTTCCAGTAGGCCTATGTTGATGTTTTTGAAGTCTTGATTGTAATCTAAATATTTTTAGCCTTTTTTCGTACTTTAGATACTGTTGGCCTAACCAACTGCATAATGTAGGCATATTTTTAATTCGAGTCTATAAAGCTTAAATTAAAACCTGCGATGTCTAATGTATAGGCCATAGGCCCTACCTAAGTTTTGACATACAAGAAGCTTTGCATGATTAAACTGCTTTCTTCGGCCGTCCATTATTGGGAATATATCAATGCTGTATGCAATCTAATTTTTATTTCATTTCTAAGAGCAGTAAAAGTAGCATGGTAGCAGCTGTGTAAATCGAAAAATTCGCATGAGTAGATCTGTTTACGATACCGGTCTACGCATATTTCACTAAAAAATAGTATATTTAAATTATAAAAAATAAAATGATATCATTGCTGACCACTTCTTTCATTAGCCGAATAAGGAGTTTTGAATTCTGCAACGGACCTGGTAACTTTCATCTCTTAGATTGAACTCCGCTATTTTGTTAAGTTAGAATCAATCATTTACTCTGTCGAACTCGACCACTAAGGTCGCCAACGATACAAGAAGCCCTGTAAATGATGTTGATTGCTTTTTCACGGAATGACCACGATGAAGCGTGAAAATGTCAAAAAATCTCCAACAATGACACAATTCTCATGCGATGATGAAAATCATCCCAGCAGCCATTTATAATAGAATATAATGCTTACTTATTCAAATTATTAATTGAAGTAGTCCTAATGAGGACTGATTGCGTTCTCCAATCCGCAAGTGTACAGATGCAATGCTACTGTAACCATTGGATTAATCAGTTCTTAAAAGAACTCAATGGAGCTTTCTCGTGGCAACGAATTAAAATTGATCAGCTTTGTCCCAATATCTGTTAAAAGTGGAAACCTTGTGTTAATTAATATGTGATAGTTTGCCTGTGTATTTAGGATTGCCCTACGAGCCAAGATTGCCAACGTAAAGCCATAGAGGTAGAATATCTTCCCTGTTATATCTAGAGCGCTGACTGTGCATGACTCGCCGGCGAGAAGCTGTAACACTCATGGCGATGGGAATTCCCCAAAATTGTAGGGCAGAAAGATTGAGGGTCAGTTTATCTGCATCGTGTAAACGCGAGTGTTAACCATGGTTGGCAGTTGTGCGGCTTACAATTGTACTAAAAGAGGAGGAAATTTACACAGATTTCCTCTTACTAAACCAGCGCTTCTCCAAAAATGGATCAAAAATATTCGTCGTGTCGGCTTTAAGGCCGGTAAACACTCGCGTATCTGCTCCGAACAATCGCCAGCTCGATCAATTGTAATCCTGGTCATTTAGATAATGTCTACAAACATCTCAGTAACAGGGTTTTACAGCATCCACTTACAAGTGATTGCTCACTAATAATTGATGAGATGTCTCTTAAGCGAGAAACCGAGTGGGATTCCAGTTGTCGGCAGTTTAGCGGATTTGTTGATTATGGTGGTGGTCCGGTTGAGGGAGAAATAGCACAAAATGCCTTGGTGCTGATGTTAGTAGGCACTAGAATACATTGGAAAGTCCCTGTTGGATACGCATTTACAAAACATGTAAACGCGGAAAATTTGCGAACACTGGTCAAAAAGTGCATAATAAAAGCGTCAAACATCGGCTTGAGCGTTCTCAGGGTTGTGGCCGACGTCTCGTCTGTAAATTTGAGAGCTGCAGTTCTTCTATGGTGCTCGTTTGACGTAAAGACAATGCGAACCTGGTTTCCTCATCCATACAGAACTTCTGACAAAATTTATTGGATTTGTGATGCATCCCACATGCTAAAGTTAATGCGAAATTTATTGGCCGAATACGAGATCCTTGCCCGTACAACTGGTGAATCAACTGAAAAATACGTTGGTTTTACATTCAAGAACTACACAAATTGCAGATGAAGGATTCACTGATTTTAGCAAATATACTTTCGGGACGTCATGTACATTATCGCAATCTTATAATGAAAGTAAATATTGCGGCACAGACTATGAGCTAGTCAGTGGCGACTGCCTTTTTTTCGAGACGATATGAAATTGCCGCAATTCAAGGGCAGCGAAGCAACTTGCCCTTTTATTCGAATAATTGATCGACTATTCGACACTTTGAATTCGAAAAATCCGTTAGCTAAGGGGTTCAAGTCACAATTGAGAAAAGAAAATAAAATGCATTGGGACCCATTCCTTAGATACGCGAAAGATTATTTGCTGACTTTGAAGCGTAATGACGGTTGTTTCATCATCGATACGAGACGCAAAGTCCCAGTTGTCGGATTTTCATTCACCAACCAATCAATATATCAATCCATGTGAAACATTCATAAGTCTTGGAGAACACTTTGAAGATCATGAGATCGGAATTACGGAACTCTTATTCGTGCTGTAATAAACTGTTATTTGAAACTAAGACTGCATAAGTATGGTCGTCTATACAAAGAACGTCGCTTGTTGCTCAACAAAAGCTCAATCCGCCAAAAATGCTATAAATTGGTTCTGTTTCGCGGCATGTAACAGTGGTGCTACTGTCATACATGTTTTGGATGTTGTTGTCACATCGGTAAGCTGCATTTCCTACATATTCGCTTGAGTCATTTAATTATGTTGAAATTCATTCATTAGGGATCTGATGAGTATCAAATAACCTGAATTAACAGTTAATTATTCAAATACTCCCAGCCATTTTTTGAATGTATTTAAGAGGTTGAACATTCCTTAAATATTAATAAATGTTAAACTAATCGTAAACCTAAGATATTGAATGAGCCTGTCACTTAATTACAGGTGCGATTTCTATTTATCATTTTGATTGTCACTTTCAGTCAATATTGTACTGTCCGACAAAGCAGTCCATCTCTTGCCCCACATTTCGCGTGCGATAAAATCCTCATGCCGGTTACACTTCCCATAACGCCGTCCGCCCTCTAGATAATAGGGAAGATATATTCTACCTCTATGCGTAAAGCACGGTCAAGAGTCAGAAAATATTTATATTCTTATCTTCTGTACAAGCTCATAAATTTCAACGGAAGGCGCGCATGCACGTGTCCACTCAAGCACTCTTCAAGAAACATGCCACTCACAGAAGATTATATCTACAAAGTTATCAACATTCACACCTGCCTCTCATCAATCCTACAGCCTCTGACAATCAACACTTGTACATTGCAATTTACAGACAAATTTCTAACATCCTCCCACCTCTTTTGAGAGGGAGTTAAATCACTATCAAAAGATACAACAAACATCGAAAAACAGTAAAAAAAGGATAGTCAATTTACAGGTCAGATCACTGCAGTCACTAATCCACGTTGAAGTCAATCGGCGCACGATACAACTGATGAACAGAGAAGAAGAAATGAAATTATGTACATCGATTGCTCATTTTTCTCACATTACACAAAATTTGCCGACGTAGGTCTAAATACAAATCAGTTAAAAATTTTAAAAAACGCTGTATTCACACAGGTCACATAGAATACATGTCAATCTGAAGCACTATAAATCATATAAAAAAACACTGGATCAGATTAACAAGCAACATTCAAGCCCGTGAAACTTCAAGCGGGTACAATCTCTGAACGGGCCGCATAATTACTCCTGACTTAGTCCGTACTCTGGCCACCCCGACCTTGCCATCCCGACCTGCAACCAACTCTGAAATCTTTCCCATGGGCCAATCCAAGTGCTTCTTATTATTATCAGCTCCCACTAACACGACATCGCCAGCCTTTAACTCAATTCGAGTTCGAGACTGCTTAGCCCCTCCAACCAAGTATGCTAAGTACTCCTTTCGGAACCTCATTTCTAACTCCTTTCTCAAGCGGCACATGGACTTGAATCTTTTGCCTAAGTTGTCCCCGCTCGCCTCCAATTCTGGAAACCCTAGTCCTTTCAATGTTGTTCAAAAACATTGCTGGCGTCAATGCGATCAGGTCATCATCGTCTTCGCTGACATAAGTCAGTGGTCGACTATTTAAAATCGCCTCAACTTCGAACAGTATAGTCAGAAGTTCAATGTAAGACAATCGTTGTCTTCCAAGCATTCTTTTGAGCAAATCCTTTATCATTCGGATTAAACGCTCCCACCAACCTCCCCACCAAGCGGCAGTTGGTGGATTGAATTTCCATTGTATCAATTCCATCTTGGCATTTTCCATAACTTTGATCGATGTCGATCGAAAGTTATCAAAATCCTCTAAAGTATCGACAGAGGTCACCACATTGTCCACATAGAGACACTGCTTCAATTGCTGAGCAATAGCGGTGTCATCTTCACTTTTATCTATTTGATGTTTGATTACACTGTTCAGCAGGAATGGACTACAATTAAGGCCAAAAACCACCCGATTATGACGGAAGATCTTTACAGACTTCTCCTCTCTATTTTTTCCACCAAAGGAATCGGAGATAATCTTTGTCCTTTTCACAAACTTCTATCATTTGGAAGGCTTTACGAATATCCGCGATCACTCCCACCTGCCGCATTCTAAAGCGCATGAGAATTGAGGGGAGCAAGTCAATCAAATTTGGGCCAACTTCTAAGCAATGATTCAAAGACAATCCGGACTCGGTTTTGCACGAGGCGTCAAACACTGGAGTGGTACTGCTGTCAACTTTGAAAACAGGTCTATGGGGCAAATAATGACAATCATTTTCTATGTCATCCGACACTTCTTCGATAAAACCCTCACATAACCATGAATCGAATATCTCTTCATACTCCTTATATTTGTTTTCTTTCTCAAGCTTCTGAGTAATACTCTCCAAACGACGGTAAGCGACATTTCTGTTATTTGAGATCGAATTCATTCCCTCTTTCCACGGTAAAGCAACTCGGTATCTTCCATTTTCTGATTGAGAAACAGAATTCAGAAAATGATCTCGATTTCCTTCATTTTTTCCTCTTTTGCTACGACCTGAATGGGATCACGAATTCCGATCGCCTCTAAGCTCCAAAGATCGCTCACAGGTGCTGTCTGATTCAGCAATGAAAGACTACTCATAGCAAAGTTGTCGATCCTAGAATCAGTATTCGGTAAGGGACCACTGAGAGTCCAACCAAATATTGACTCAACAGCCAATAATCCACATGAAAGTCTCATCATTTTTCTGTCATCAACTCACCCCAGTAATCGCTGCCTATCAATACCTCAATATCTGCATCATTGCGACCTGACGTCAGTGAAATTCCTTTCTCTTCGAGTTCCCGAATCCAAGGTCCATTAGGGACTCCATCAACTTTACCACAGATAAGGTTCTCATTCAGCAATTTTATTTCTCTACGGTTCTGATTCTGTATACCCTCTAAAACAACCCGGTGAATTGCATGCCGCTTGCAATCACTCATCGATCCTCCAAACAGTGATTTTCTCAAAATTTCATGACCAAGAACAGGACTATGCAAATGTGTTGCGGTCGCTGTTTTAACATAACTGCGCTGATTGCCATCATCGAAAATCAATCGCACAATGCGACTCCCTTGTGGTCCCACAGCTCTGACATGTAATGTTTTCAATAGCACATTTCCTGTTGCATTACTGTAGTTAGCTGCTGACTCGGTCACTTCATCATGTGGATCGACGGACTGCGAATTTGACTTATGACACGGTAAATCGGGACACATGATTGTCTGATGCCTTCTGTTACAGGACAAACACCTCACATTTACGCGACAGTTTGAATTCTGTGACCTGTCTTCAGGCACGCAAAGCAAGCCTTTTTCTCATTAACCAATTTCCTTTTCATCTCAAGGCTCAATGCTTTTCGACATTCGTTGCTATAATGATTATTCTTATCACAGAAAATGCAATTACTACGCGTGCACAAAAGTCCCGCTGCAGTATGTAAACCACCAGAACTACGTGCCTTGCTTCCTGTGCATCCCTCTACCTGAATTATTCCTGCTGGCTTTATCCTCAATCCTGAGGAAACCCTTTAAGCCATAGAAACATGTATGTCATTCTTGACCTCAATTCCTAAGAACTCCATCAAGCCCGCTAATCTGTCTGAACTATCTCCACTTGAGCTAAACTTAGGAGTCCTCTGCCATGTCCTTAAAATATCCTCATTCAAACAAGAAATGACAATAGGATACAAAAAACGGCTAAAACGCATCAACAGTAACATTCATAGACTCTAAAGACTTCAAATGAGAATCTATCTTACTGTACAATTCAGTCAAAGGAAGTTTCTGCTGACAACTTAGGAATCCTAGTTGTAGCAACTCACGTACATAAAGTTCAACAAGGATGTCTTCATCTCCAAAGTGACTCCGAAGTGCTTCCACAGCTTTGCCGTAGTTGTCCGCAGACGGTGGGAAATTCTCGATAATCCCACGTGCCGTTGAGCCGTAGGCCGTTGCTTGGATGAGATATTGAAATTTATCACTATCGTGCAGAGTCTCGTCGTCGTGAATCTTCTTGAATTGTCCCCACCATCGATCCACGTTCGAAGATCGTCATTGAACTTACGAAGTTCAATCTTGGGTAGTTTAAACTGTCTCTTGTCAGACTCGCTAGACGCCTGAGCCGACGAACCGGAAGGTGACGGTGATCGCGACGGCGCATTCGATTTTTCGAAGAACAGTTCAATTTCCTGCGTAGGAAAAATCCACTCGAGGTCGTAATTGTCCGCACTCTTATTCTCCTCGTCCAAGTCCTCGTCTTCTGCGTTGTTCAGAATCATGTCATTCAAGACATCGTCGTCCAATTTCGCTAGATCCTCATGGACCAACTGAAGTCTCGTCGCTTTAGTCTCTACAGACAATCTGTCTGGACTTTCACTGTCTATTTCTTCACTTATTCGACTGACTAGACCTGTGAAATTGCGACGAATCACACTTCTTTTCTTCTTGACATCTATACTCAGACGTAACTCAAATCAAATACTATCACGTCGGGCTCACCAGAAAATGTTAATTAATATGTGATAGTATGCCTGTGTATTTAGGATTGCCCTACGAGCAAGATTGCCAACGTAAAGCACGGTCAAGAGTCAGAAAAGATTTATATTCTTATCTTCTGTACAAGCTCATAAATTTCAATGGAAGGCGCGCATGCACGTGTCCACTCAAGCACTCTTCAAGAAACATGCCACTCACAGAAGATTATATCTACAAAGTTATCAACATTCACACCTGCCTCTCATCAATCCTACAGCCTCTGACAATCAACACTTGTACATTGCAATTTACAGACAAATTTCTAACAACTTGTAACACTACTCATTCTTACTGTTAATATACTAATACCATAGATTCCATACACTGCCGCATACATGTTCAAAACAGACGTCTAATATACTGCACCGACTGCAGATGCTGGTAGTGGAAATAGAATAGGACAATGGTCACTGGTTAAGGAAATTAAAGATGGATATCATAAAACAACAGAAAACATCATAAAACAGACCGATGGATAAAAATTGGAAAAGTGGAGGTAAAACATAGAAATGCGACGCTACTACTACACCGATTGCAAGTGAACTAATGCTACACTATACCATTTAAAATAGTGCGCTCTTAGTCATGACTGAAATGTGAGTGCTAAATGAAAGACGTTTTCTCTTCTAATTCACCGTTTCAACACAAACCGATTCTTAGCGAGTTATTCGGAAGCTAAAATAGGAGCATTCTTTCGCAGCAACTTTCCTAAATCGAGTCAGACATGTTCGACTATGTAAATAATCATGATGATTATATGATACTTAGCATGCGGTGAAAATTGAATCAGTGTATGAAAATTTCTTTTTCGTTTCTAATAGAAAATCGGGAGGAATGTAAAAAATACCATCACATGTTTTATTTTTTTCAACTTAGAAAGCAACTTTGTTTTCTCATACATCAAAATCTTATTATGTCAACTTGACTCCCAGATCATCTCTTTTAAGAATCAATATTTATCAATTTATCAGAGTTTAAAGTTGGAGTAGCCAGTATTGTGGCCGTCTTTTCAGAAGAAGCTTCCACTTTTCCTCAACACAATTCGAATTCGAAAGTGTTCTGAACTTTGTTGAGATAGTACAAGCGAATTATGCACCGGTTTGAGGCAATTTCGCCGTGTTTTCGTGTTCATGCTCCTTCACACAGGAAAGAGAAATGATTGAGGGACCTTCTAGCGAGTTTTTAGCGAACTTGATCACAGCATTGATAAATGCATTGATCACAGCATAAATTGTTCTTGAGAAATTACTTTTATATCAATCCTTGTCCAGTAAGGTTTCATAAAATTGTCAGCAGTAGTTTTGATTTTCTCTAGGGAATGTCAATTACAATGTAATGAAAAAATCACTGCATGTGGGTGAATGTCATTACATGTATTTCGGTTATATAATAGTAATCAGGATGAAAGTAGCCAATAGGCTTGTATACACAATCTGCTTGTATACAGTGCAAGCATTTTCGATATTCAATATGATTTGGATTTCATCCAAATGTACAGATCAGTATGCATTGAATAATTTTTTTATCTTACCCTCTTGTACACGCTGTTCCTCTAGTTTAGTGCATCACTTCGGATCCGAACAGATAAGATTCGTGAAATACTACGTAAAATTATATGACCTATTTAAACAGGTGGGCTTTGCCTATGCTCCCACATCTGTTTAAATTCGGTTTCAACAAGGTGTTTGAACCACATGCCACCCTGTACACAGCGTCTAACGCGCATATTGTTAATCTCGTTCCCGGCCAGAAATTCATGCATTCACCGAGCTCAGCACTCAGATGAGCTCATCTTGAAAACACACCGAAAAAATCGTGTTTAACGGGTTCTTCCGTTACCGCGTTAGGACCCCTGTTCGATGCCGCTCCAACTTCGGTTCTTCCACTTTATCACTGAGAGATCTAAGGAACATGAATATCAAATAACGCTTTCTATCAGAACCTCTTTGTGTCGAATTTTTGCTCAATCGTCATTCCTTCGCAACAAAACCAAAAGCCTGGATTATACTTTCATCACATCAATGTAATATGACGTGCAGAAAATGCACACTCAGTCAAATCTGTAGAACAATCAATAATGGACCTCCTTCTCTACCCTTTTCATTCTCGTTTTGTAACGCTGCTGTGAATGCGCACTGTGTGCTTAGCTGATGCACATCACGCATTTAGCAGAAGAACTATATGTATATTCCGTGGTCGACTGCAATTATTTATCATCGTTACTTCTAGCGTTCGGAACTGTAGATAGAGGAAAATTTGGGAAACTCGGTTTCGTAGCACGTGACATAAATATCAGGCACTCAAATCTGTCAATACCAGAGGTCAATACTGTATGCAATATTGCATCATCGAAAGGGAAACATAGCGATGACGGTTTTGCGTTTGCCCACGCTTTGCCACGAAGAGGAAAGTTGTGTAGCACTGTATCGCTTCAATTTCATACGGACAAGAAAAATACGACATCTTCACGGTTGAATGTGATAAGATTTATAATGTGTTCAATTCGAAGCGGGAAAATACAACAGAAAAGCGAACATGTCTGTTATCAGAGAGAATCTACATCAGAACTGTATCTTACATGGATTGAGAGTGGCAATGAATAAGAAATTGATTGATGAGATCGATTAATCGGAAATTCTGATCGCTTTCTCGTATAATCAAGTTTAAGTAGGACGTCTTTTCTTATCTGTATGCCCATTATTCGATCGCTATTATGGATTTAAAGACTTAATTTTTTTATGGAAAATCTGTCATTCTACTGACCTGCATGTTTCGATGATGTACAAAATATTTAATGTTTATTGAGAACGAGTAATTAATTGTATGAAAGAGTGTGATGAAATGTAAGATTTCATCCATTTATTGACCTTATTATTTTTTCTTTTGATGTTTTTGATCTTTTCAATGCGCACATTTTCGTCAGTAAAACGACTTTATCAAGCGATAGATAACATAAAAAGGATCGGCTGCATCTAACTCAGCCGCGTCCTTGTTCTGATTACATGAGCAAAATGCCTCTAAACAAAAGATTCGCGTTCTCACGAAACCGCATCCATCATCGTCTCCTCACCACCTGTCAAGATAAATGTTAAATAAGTATTTCCTTTTTTTGAAATTTTGAAAGCTGATAATGCAAAATGACCATTATAAGTCAATTGCTTGACAGTAATTCTAGATCAGGTGTCAAACATTTTTTACAGAAATCATCGCATTAGCTGCGTTTGAGTAAAAAGTAGAAGTTAATAAAACGATAGTGTTGCATATGCTCACCGTGTTAAGGCCTACAAAGTCCGTGTTGTCATCTGTGATGATTATTTCTCCTTACAAGGAAGCCATTATAATGTCTACGATCATCATCCATGACCACGCTGACGAAATTGTCGATGCCGATGTCATGAGGAGAAAAAAGCTAGAGATAGAAAGTGCTCGCCATGAAACTCAATATCGATTGTTCGTCAGCTTTAACCAGCGGGACCTGTCATCAAGAAACAGCGAGAGGTACCATTAATAGATCAGGAAATCCGCGGATCAGTTACACACGGCTCGGTTAGATGTCACCAAATGATCATTAGAATACTATGATGCAATGAAGATATGAGAATACACTGAAATTAAAGCTGCGTGAATTACAGGTGAAAGTTTTAATTATAGGTAATGCTGGCATAAATGCCAGATATGCCTATGACAGGATTTGTTTACAAAACTTTTAATTGAGTGCACTCTTTATGAAATGAGGCTTGTTGGCGGGTAATTACAAGCTCTATAAATGATTTTCTCTTGATTTCTATCTAAACTAGTTGCATTGAAGATTGTTTTGTGCATGGTGCTCGCTGATGCGTTATGAAGAAATCGCACAGTACTGCCAGAATATAATCATCTTTTATATATGATGCTTCATGCCTTCATAGTTTGCAATTCAATTTCTACTCAGGATCATTTGTATGTAATTTCGCGATTGATAAGGCCTCATTGAAGTGAAAATTTACACTTTGCACGATAACACATTATACAACCGCTTCAGCAACCGCACAAAATCACAATAAAGTTAGAAACGGTCAACGAAGCATTTGAATTGATCCATGTACTATAAATGAAAATCATTCGCAAAGTTAGATGAAAAATGCATTCGGGCAGTTTTTCGCAAGCTGCAAAAGTGACAACAGGTTTATTATTTTATTTACGAGTGTACAATTTGAAATAAAGACAAATTTGTTTTGATAAATAGGATTTGGAAAAGCCAAATAGGTGTTGACTTTTTAATTTTTATTGAAAAAATCAACATGTATACACAACTTTCTTGATAATGGCGATGGCACATGAATAACCGAAATCTCTCTCTCTCTCTCTCTCTCTCTCTCTCTCTCTCTCTCTCTCTCTCTCTCTCTCTCTCTCTCTCTCCCCTCTCTCCTCTCTCTCTCCTCTCTCTCTCTCCCCTCTCTGGCCTCCCAGCCTCGTCCATAAAGCGACTTTGAAGTGTACGGAATGCAACCATACTCTTTATATTTGGTCCAACCCATATCACCATGCTTCTCATCTGCGTGAACTACGATGGCTGTTCTATTAGCGCCCGGCGATTAACCCAAAGCGACTGACAGAAATGAGAAAACCGAGACGGTCTTCAGTTGCTATGTTCCATTTTCCAGCACAATTATTTGATATAATAAATGATATATTCTTTGCCATTGGATTCGTGTTTACCTACCTGTAGTCCCTAAAAGTCCCTGTTTTAAGTAAAAAAGATACTTGGTTCACCTAGTCCTACCGGATAATCTGATTGATTTGATGTGCTCATGTCAATAATTGAAATTTGCGAATGACTGCATCTGATCTCCGGATAGATGATAGAATCAACGCATAGTGTCATAGAAGAATGAGGCAATGGTAGTGTGTTCGCGTCTCAAAATAAAGGGAATTTCATAGAAGTCCATTCAAGTTAATTACCGTGGCAATAGATGTCTCGCTCTTTTTCTTGTCTAGAATAGGCATCTTGAATAATCAGTGGCAATAACCCTAACGAGGCGGGTGAAGTTCCTAAGTAAAATGATTTCGAGAGATTTGGAATTGAGACGAAAAGTAGACGTGGATCGCTGGTAGTCTCCGTTTGTCCGATGTTACATGCATAATTCAATGCATGCAGTCGAAACAGAAACCGCGGTTTTTCGAAAGAAACAAAATTGACTAATTGAATAATACGCTTTAGAGATGCCATCGTTCTGTGGTGATTGAGTGCATATAAAAAAGGCGACTTTTCTCAGTCCGTTAATCTAAATTTATTTCCAAATTTTCAGTGTATACCTTCGGGGGAATGACAAATCAGTTCAACGGATGTTTACGAAAACATTCTTAGGAAAATTGTAATTGAAGATACTATCATTGCATGGAAAAAGGACATAGTTCTTCTATAGCATAGATACATACGGCAAATGGGAAACCTCTTGCTGTGTTATTTTGAATTAAGTTCGAGATTAAATAAGTGAATTAAGATAGAGTTAGAGATAAATAGTTTTACCTCAATTTTCTTATTTTGGCATAAAATAAAAAGGAGAGTACAATCACTGCCTTCTGATCCGATATGATGAAGAACCTCCTGTTGGCCGCCATCCTATATATAAGTTAGAGATTGTTTTCCATTAAGTTTTTAACACATTTGGATATAACAGAAAAGCATCACAACACTTAGGAGATTGATAGAAGAGCAATGAAATGATGTGTTAGAGATGTAGGGAATGATGTTGCAATTGAGGTCATGGAGATCCTTACAGGGATAATCAGCTCCTCTGCGTCAGACACTGAATGATAGGCCCATCCACTGTACGTCGATCAGTTTTTAATGTATGACGATCCTCATTACATTTTGTATGACAGTTGAATGAAGCTTCATATTCAAAATAAGATCGGTAGAACACCAAGCTTTTTAGCGAGACGAAGCAAGCTCTTTAGAATAATCATAATAATAACCTTTGTTGAAGAAGAGCCCTAAGATATACAAAACCAGCGGTTTCTTGATGGATCTGCATGAATTACATTCATTAAAAGTCAAGTATTTAATGGTGATCGATGTTTTGTTTTGATGGCAGAGCGCACATGGATGCAGTTGTAGGATCTCATTGCTTGCGCTCATGCTCAGTAGAGATGCGAGAGTTTTCCAACAGAAGAAGGGTAAAGAAAGAGCTATCTTCGGTTGAAAGATAGCAGAAAGGAGAGGATTATTTACATGGAAGGATATAAAACTGAGTCATTGAATCGAATGATTGTAATAAGTTGAGTCATGAAATCCACCCAACCGTTTTTATCACGTTCCGTTGTACTTTCTCCTCTTAATGTCCTTCATATCCTCTTATGTCGAGGGTTGGATGATGTGACACTTCTCCAGCGGGCAGGTAGTATATCGCTCGTAGATACTCCTAGCTCCACCATGCGTTCATTGATGGCTTGGAGTCATGTCGTCCTAGTTCTTCCACGAGAACGGGGGGGAGGCGTCTTGTGTGATTAACTCTTTCTTATGGGCTTTCACATGAACGAAACAGCGCAGCATTCGCTATGTGATGAATTCCTACAATTTTGCGAGGCCACATCTTGCCACGACAGCGCAGTTAATTCGATTAGATTGATTATGTGATTCAATCCTCAATGAGGTTGCTCCTCATTTTTCAGATCTTTTATTGCTTAAATGATTGAACGCCTACGGCGTCGCTAAAGCATCCAATTGTCAGCATTGAGCTGCCTACATGAGAGATGCTCAAAATGCAATCCATGGTAGCCATATCAGCAGTGCTCATCACAGCAGCGAAGGCTAGAGACACATGATGTTAATTTCGAGATCTGTTGAGCATTATTAAAATCATTATTGTCTACCGTTCGAGCTATCAATGTCGAAGTTAGAAGAGCCCTTAGTAGACCGAGGTCGGATCGGCCTCACTGAAGTTCAATATTACATCCGCATTTGACAGTTATGAAGCACGTGAACTGTACGGAAAGGATCACTGCGTAGGCGGGATACCCGAACTAGAGATGATAGTGAATAAAGCGTATTTCATGTAGTTCATTTACCCCTACAGTCATGTTCTTTGGTAGAACCTTCTGCACTTCGAATCAATTTAATGTTTTGCGGTTTAAGGACAGACATTTTGAGTAATTATCTGAAATGATAGGATTGTGTGATACCGCAGTGTCACCACTCTGTGCGTGATTACTTAATGCATCTACTGAAACGATTCTGTAGTTTCAATTTGTCATCGCTGACAATTGGTGAAATGTTGTATTCGCTCTCTCGTCGATTCACTGAAATACCTACAAATCCCATCACTTTTTCTACAATATCCGATGGAAGTTTCTGCTCTCCCCAAGTTCAGTGCTTCTCAACCGTTGTCCCCTAGTGGACAATATGCTACTAGTTCAGTCCATGCGCATAAAAGGGGAGGCGAGGGTAGACAGCATTAACATGATACTACGCTCGGATTATTCAAGGAGAGCGTCAAAATATCCGCTTTTGAGTCTCCCTTGCCTTGGATTCAGGCGCAAACGAACGTAGGACAGAGACAAGAAAGAAAACATTTGTTTTTATCTCCGACACTGGGCGCTTTAGAATTTGGAGATCTCAAGGATCCTGGGATAAGGATTTACAGACAGTTGTCATCACGAGATTGATATACACATGACAAGCAACTGTGGCCCTCAAAATCCGCAGTTTTACAAATGATGGAGCAACATCCAAGCGTAGATACAGAAGCGGGGAAGTATTTAGTAGAACGCAGTTTCAACGCAATCCCTCACATAAATGTTCAGCAAGCTTGATGCGGCCGAGAGGACTTGCATTTGAAGCTGACGCACTAGTTGCAGTCTCTCAAGTCATTAAGTCCAAGGCTCGCATTCTGCAATGACGAGCACTTTTTCTTTACATGTCTCAAATGATTCATGACGCTCAATAGAAAGATATGGAGGTATAATTAGATTTGGATAATTACAAGATAATTAGAGGAAATTAGAATATTCGAGATGGAGGGGTAAAACAAAAAAAGTTGATAAGCACTGCGTATACTAGTTTATTTTAAGACTTCCACAAGTCATCAGTAGTGAAAAGCGTAATCAGCATGGCTTTATAAAAGACTATCTGCTTCAAAATGATCACTTGCTTCTGTCATAAATGATTATCGATCAAATGTCTGGGCATGGCCTGAACTGAGTACTTGGGTACAGCCGAATTCCAGACCTGGTCTGTTCCTGGTTGTATGCTACAACATCTAACAACAATTTTCATCCAACACTAGACTGAACAATGAATTAAATCACTCACGACAACTGTTGCTTGGTGTTGTTCAATTGTTCCCAAAACATAAAGTTGCAAATAAAAATAACTCGTGATTGTAGTCATCATTTATCTTTGAAGTAAATGCAGGTGACCCTTAAGAAGGCCGTTTAATCGTTCTCGGTTAGACAGCAGTACGACCAGTCTTGAGTAGCCAGAGTAAAAGTAGCGTTTCGACAACACATACGACAGTTGAGAAGTCACTGAAGTCTTAAAATGAGGCAGAACAGAGTCAAATGCACAGGTAGCTTTCCCCATTCGCCCCCACGCCTCGTAATACAGGGGTCCCAGCGCCAGCGCGGTCAGAATCGCTGTGAATAATGGGAAGGGATAGTCAAAATCCTTCCGTCTCCGACCAGTCGTAAATTATAAAGCAAAGAGAAGCAATCTACACAGCTCGGCCGAATAAAGTAAAAATGTTCCGGAAATCTAGCATCTAACTCTAACATCTATCTATCGAAGAGCAACTACAAGTTAAGTGACTATTCAGTGACGATTTACGTTACATTACGTAATGATTTATCAGAGCAACGGTGATAAATCGTGATGCTGCATGTTTAAAGTTACCGAGAAATACATGTGTAAGGTTTAGAGAAGCAGGTTATCCTAAGATGGCTGACGGTTACCTGAGATGTGGTATTTAACTGTATTATCTGTACTGTTTAGGGTTTCCATATGATATGCTTCATTTAATTAGTGTGTGTGTGTGTGATGGACTCGCAATATGATGGTGTTATGTATTTTCACTCATTTCCAGGGATTTTCGCTTATTCGGTTAACCGGCTAACCGATCAAACATGCCAAAATCACTCAAAAATCTTAACTATGCTTCACGTTAGAGCGTGAGAGGTATTTACTTACTACTCTAGCGGATTATCACCAAGTATCCATTCACATGTACGCACTTATCAATGGCCTACTTATCAATTAGAAAAATTCTTCATCAAAATAATATTTTGCATCATTATAGTTGGGATTCTAGTTCGCATCATAGTTGGATAGTTGTCAGGACAAAACTGAACGACGTGTACCTGTAAAGACACGAAAATTCGCATTTATTGAAACATTGTTTTAATGTTAATGAAACAAAAACATTAAATTTCTTCAAATTTACAGAAAACGTTTAATTTAATAATGGATGCTTGGTTGAATTTTCATAAAAGGTAAATATTTCTATTTAACCGCGGTTAACGCAAATTAACCGATTAGCCACTGCAATCCCTGCTCCTTTCCACGTGACGCTGCCGCAGAGAATAAAACTTCTGGAATATATCTGTGATAACTTAACAATTAAGATATTTATCATTCATCATCCACAATAGCATTCATGTGGAATTCTCAAATTCCGGTCCTATGTAAATAATGTGTATGAACAGTTGATCGGAGAAACCAGATATCACAGTCAATGTTGACAGCTTTCGTTATCGGCGTTGACGTTAACAATGCTGAATTCATGTTTCTTTGACAATACTTATTTCTATTTCAGCTATCAACTATGGACTGATGGTTCGCGATTGTTATTTGTCAAATGATAAGAAGAAAATTCATCCATTGGGGTTCCCTCGACAATACCTCATAATAAAAGGCTGCGACATGGGCGTCAGTTTCAAATGGATATCAAGTGATTCTTATCGATACAAAAAATTTTCTTTTGTGCTTCCGCGACTTAACTTTTTTGCGATGAGTTCTTACATTTATTTACATTGTAATGTTCAAGCTTGCAATTACGCTAAGACGCCTGTAGAGCGCATCAATGGGCTTCCAAAATGTTGGAATCAGAATTTCCTATGCAAAGTCCCTTCAACACCAGCTACTACTCACTTGATATCAGTAACTTTGAAGAAGGATGAAAAGGAAAAGGATTTATCTCCAGGAAAATATAGGCCTGAAGTACTACACAGAAAGTGAGTATGCGAACGTTTGTAGTATGTATTTTGATATTCTAGTTAGTTAGTTAGTTAGTGATCCCGTTGTTCTGGGGCTAATGACAGGGGTTAGCGATGTGGACGTAAATTGTTCAAGTCTGAACCCAAGCAAGAATGTCACAACGGAGGAAAGACCTAGAAGACCTGACAAACATCATAGCTCCAAGAAAATAGTCTTACTCCTGTTCTGTCTAGCAATGGTACTTGACGAAGCAGACAAGCTCAGACCCTTGACGTGTTGCCCTTAACCATAGAAGTGGATAATAGTACACTAGAATGGAAGTTTGATATCTTGCCTATGTACAATGATGGCACATGGAAAATCTATGGTTTGTAGATCAGATTCGATCTAAAACATTGTATCATAGTGAAATTATTTGCCAAGTTGGTTGTGGAAGTTGTTGACACCTAATTACAGGATTTTCATGAAGAGAATTGCAAATGAGATGGCGGCATTGTTTCATGTGAAATAGCCTACTATTCCATGAATTAATATAGTGTGTCTATTTGTAGCAGTCACTGACAACTAGTTTCCAATTTTTCAATATTGGAATGCGAATTAAAAATTGGTTCACAAAGTCATAATTGAAAGTAGTCGATGTACTGGTTGTAAGAACATCTGAAGAATTCACCGATAGAAAGTGTAATTATTGGATAATTTCTTCTTCAAGCGGCTAAGAAACGTGGCGCTTTTCTGGAATAAACACATTGAAAGTTTCTTTACCGACAATCATTTCTCAAATAAATAAAATGTCGCTGGAACTTTTCAATTAATCATATCCCGTACAGAAATAAGTCCGTATGAATCATAGTATGAAAAGGTATGAAAAATAGTATGACAACGCATACGTATGTAATAACTAGACAGCGACAATTTAGGTGAATCACCTAAAATAAATTTTTTACCTAAATTCCGGATATTTTGTAAAAACACCTAAATCACCTAAATATTGTCATTACGACCAAAACTTGCTATTTGATTAACTCATCTACTCACATTGTTTTAAAATCGGAATAATGACATTAATGAGTGATTCTGGGTAGTGCCGCATGTTTCTGGTCATAGTTTCTTATTCTTTTATAAACATTAATAGAGTTTCTATTGCATTTGGAATACGAATAATTTTGACACATACAAAATTCAATACACAATTAGCTTGAAATGAAATCGTTCCGAATCGCGATTGTCATTTTCTTTTCTCTAATTCTCTTTTAAACTAATACGGAGATTTTTGTCGCGGCATTTGTTTACAAATTAGTTACCGAAAAAGCAAAATTCTTGAAAATTAACAAAACATCGATTTCAATGGATTTTTGATTCACCTAAATAGGCAACCTAAATTTGCAAAATTATTCACCTGAAAAAAACCTAAAATGACGAAAATTTTCACCTAAGATGTCGGTGTCTAGTAATAACATACTATGAAACATAATATGTACAAGTATGAATAATGCATACGTGTGTATAAACATACTATGAAACATAGTATGCATAAATATGAATAGCGCATACGTATGTATTAACATACTATGAAACAGTATGCATAAATATGAATAGCGCATACGTATGTATTAACATACTATGAAACATAGTATGCATAAATATGAATAGCGCATACGTATGTCTTGACATTCTATAAAACATACTGTGAATAAAATGTATTACGCATATGTATGCATTATCATAGTATGAAACATAGTATGCATGAGTATGAATTTCGGATACGTATGTATTAACATGCTGTGAAACATAGTCATAATTGATTATTTAAATTCATACCGTACACACATACTACATGTTATTGTGCAGGAGTAATCTATGTTGGGTAGCGACAATTTTTTCTACTATGATGTTTGATGCGTAACCCGAATTTTGTACCCATGCTGAATGATGCTGGTGATTATCAGTCATCTATACAGAATTAATGAGTGATATCAAATATAACTTTCGTTGAATATGTTTCATAATGTTCATAATGTTGCTGTTCAACTTTCTGATGAATGACGTACCCATTTTTATCTCAGGTCATTGGAAATAATTATCTTTCATTTAATTATCTTTGTCTAGTATTAAATAACTATTTTGCTATCATATAATGACATTATTTGCAGATAACGAATTCGTCAATAGTTCTGATTCTTGTGATAATGAAATTCTTTCATACATATGTATATATTGTTCATGCTTTTCAGATACTTTATACAAAACGTCTTTGCTACAAGCTGAAAATTTCATATGAGACGATTTTATCAAACACGTATGGTACTTAATGCATACAATTCTGAAATATTACTCATTGTTTTCCTATGATTATTAATGCAATAATGATATTTATGGAGCTTCCACAGTATCTCCACAATATTTCAACGTGTTTTGAAAATGATAGTGAAAACCTACTGATGATGCCCAACACATCGATTTTGTTTTATTTTTAATGCATAAATGATTCATTTATGTATATTTAGTCTAACCAAGAATTCATCGAGTTGGATCCTTCTCATCTCATAATTGCATGACCTACATGCATTTTTTTACATAACATGATGATATCATAAGAATTTGATTAACGATTACCATGCATATAAGAGCAGGTATTATTATTGTTTAAACGAAATAATAACGTGTCTTGTAGCTTTCTTTTGCTCAAAGAATTAGTTATTCAACGAGTTTACTTTTGAAAAGTCTCATGTGTATTGTGGATCTCAACAATGTCGGCAAAAATTTGAAAGTCCATTTTTGAGTAATCTAAAAGTTAAATATGAAAGTGTTACTAATATAATTTCCTTGAGTTGCCATTGATTAAGCGCTATTTTGAACACCAACACATTTAAGATAATAAATTCTATCAAACATGATTCATGAAAGTAATAAAAGCTAATTCAATTAGTTTCGAAAAATATTGTTGATGTTTATTTTGATTATTTATCTTTCCTATTATTGCTTGAGAAATTGCCACCTTATCATAAACGTGTACAATTCTTTTATTAGTGTGTCATTGTATCTGAAGTTTTCCATCATGCCCATCAGGGTTGCCCAGTCCAACTCAGAAGGCCCCTGGTTACTTTCACTTCTCTAATAATAAGCATTAGTTTATTTCCATTGAAAGCATAAATGAACTTGTATGAACGTCAAAACAATAAACTTCACACTGTCTTGACGGGGGATCATTATTATTAGCTGCTTGCATTACAGGTAACGGTAACGGATTATTTTAAGATTGTTTATGCTACTGAATGCTAACGAGTTGCTTCACTTTCTTTTTTTATCTTCTGCTTAAGGGTTTATGGTACCGTCCTCTTCATTCGAACTTTGACTTTAAAAAATCATACAAAAATGTTTATCTTTGATCAAATGGGTACGTCGTTCGTGTGTTATAACAAATGAATGCCATATATGTGATTTTAACGTATGAGAAATTGTAATTATTTTGATCTTAAAATGATGCTAATAGCTGTCTCCCTCATGATATGTTCTCTATCTAAATCAGTTGACTTGCTACATTTGACATGTTACCGGAGAGACAAGGTGCTTTTGACTTTGTTCCCTTTCAGATTAAAATACGACATGTTGAATACAGAATGCATGTTATTATTCATATGATAAGTGGTGCATATAATAATGAATTCATACTGTTATAGAATATATGTACAACATCAAAACATATGTGCTTATGTATGATATTCCTTCGTACGATATGCTGCTGTATGCATATATGTTGCATTTTTATGTCAGGAACATACTCTGAAAACTCACGTGTGTTTAGGATGAGTATACGTACCTATTTTCATAGTATGTTTCTTTGTATGATTCATGCGCATGGCACGACAACGCGTTACATGCTCTTAGTACGGCTCATACTATGTTTCGTATGTCTGTTCCATACTATGTTTCACATCATGTTTTCACAGCGTGTGCCATATGAGTATGCATACTATTTTCATAATATGATTCATACTATGTAAAGTCATAGTATGTTTCATAGTATGCTTCATACGTCTGTTCCATACTATGATTCATACTACGTTTTCACAGTGTGTCTGGTGTGAATACGTATATGATTTTTCATGGTATGTTTCATGGTGTGATTTTGCTCAGTATGATTTAGGGTATGCTTCATACTATGTTAAGTCATAGTATAAATCATACGTATGCCAGGGTATGGCCCGACAGAGCGTTACATGTCCATAGTATGTTTCATACTATGTTTCATACTGTACGGGATTGAATGACACATGTGATATTTTGGAGAATGATATTCGAATGCATGTAGAGATTTTGAAAATTATTCAAATTTAGTGAACAGGGGAACCCTTTAAAGTAAAATGAATACTCTAAGATTTCTTGGCCTCTGATTTCAAGCTGGAGTTATGCATGTTCTGTAAATCGACATTACAAGTTGCATAAGAGTCTGATTATGCTATTAATAGATTATCGGAGCGATATTTCAAAATGATGAACGTAGAGAACGTTTAAAAGGATTTCCTTCTTTGTCATCCTGTCGGCGCAGCATTTTGTAAATTCACTATTGCTTTTGAGTACCTGATCTTTGGACAAGGGCTAACAATCCAGATCAAGAATTGGCTTGATAAATATAATTGCCAACCAAAAACAAGGAAGCCAGATCGCACAAGTTGCATTTTGCCCCAACTAAGTTACCCCGGCGTGTGCCATAATTTTCATGCAATTTCCATTCTAGGACTTTCTATGGTATTGTTAATTTCTATGCCCTTAACCTATTGAGCTACCCTGTCATCAAATTGATGTATTGTCTTCCTGGAAATGTCTACTCTGCTGAGAAGGTAATAGCTATTTTCTTGAGAGAAGAAATATCAACTTTTCCTCACACAGCTATGTTGTACAGCCTGAGCGCAGTGAAGGATGGACAGATAGCTAAGGGAGGAAACGTTTATTTCCTCTCGAAAGAATGTAGCTTTTCATTTTGTGATTTATAGATGTCCATTGTTCATTATGAAATTTATGGTTGCATCGCGAAATCTATGAATGAGCTAATCATGTGACTATATTGATATCTTGGTAGTCTCTGGCTAATCATCACTTGTTTACAGTCATTGTCACTTGTTACACAATACAGAACCTCTGACAAGAAAAGTTAACTGCGGGTGGAAAAGTTAGCTTTTTGATCACGTGGGGCTGAAAAGTTTATTTTTCCTCTCGGCAGTTTACATAGAAGAGACATCTTTTCAGTCCAACACAGAATGAAAATGATATTTCATGGATAGATTCCCTCTCTTTACTTGCAAAACGATCATAGTAATTTAGCAAAGACGTCATGAACGAAGTTAAGTAGTAGGGAAGCAGCAGAAGGAAAATTGAGGCAAAAGTCGAATTCGACAGTGACACTGACATTGCATCGTAGTAGGAATTATGACAAAGCAAGGTAAGCAGTGACATCTGCGTGTTTCGTAGCCGTAGATTCTCATTGTTTACCTACTCAAATCAATGCTTTGTCAGTAGTACTTACTTGACTGATACGTGGGATGTCAATAATTTTAGTAGAAGGTTGCTTGGAAGTGTGGAGGTTGCCCAAGTGCTGAATCTGGAGTGTTTTCAGCATCAACTTTGGATAGTTTCCACTGACAGTGTGACCGTTATATGGGAATCACCTATTGGACACCTGCAAGTGGTTATTGTAAAGAGGTAGTCAAAATATTCGATTTTCATTACTTATTTTTTCATGTAGTTTTAGATGCGAACACATAGCATCAACAGTAAGTATAGCAGTAGAATTTGTAATCAGGGAACGTTCAAGAGAGAAATTTTTCGTAATTCGCATAAGTGATTCCAATTAAGTTAAGTCCTTACTATATCGCATTGACTTGCATTAGTCCCTTTCACACTGAAGCCTTACGGATAGTATTTTACATTAGTAGAGTTACATGTTGATTACTTTGTGGCTAATTAATTGACATAATAGAATTCATGGATGACAAATTTTGATTTAATTACTTGCATTTATCATTTTCAATTTAGTATATTGCTTTTACCTTATAGATTGACTGTACTATTTCGTATTAAATGAAGTACAGCTTTTACAATTTGAAACTGAACGAATATTCGCTTTTCTGGCTCCCATTTGCATATACAATGTAAAGAAAAATATTCATTCTTGACGATTTGTTTGTTGACCATGGCCCCATCGCATCTCTATCGTGGTTAACATACGAAAGTCCAGCTACAATCACGATTAACCTATCTTAGAAAGCATGTGTATTAAATGAATCCCTCACTCTGTATACATAAGGAAAGTTTATTCAATTTATATCTCTCAAGACTTCCGACTACCTGAAATCTATGATGTCAAAGGTCAGCGAATGCTTATTGTGTAGTCGTTCATTTTTATCGAATGTTAATTTGGTTGACTGTGCATTTCTTAAAACAATAATCACATCAACGATGCATGGATTTCCATTAACATTGGTCTGTTTCAAGCCGATTTTGTTGTCTCAATTACTTCGCATGTTAACCACGATAGTGATGCGTCGTGGCCATGGCCAATAAACATGACGAAAGAGGGATCATTATTTAAAAATGAGAGAAATCAAAAAGAGAATCAAATCATATTAAAATGAACTCAGCAATAAGATATCTTTGTTATTTTTCCATAAAATCGGTGGAAATTTCACCGGACTTCCGCGAATCCAAAGACATGCCACTCTCCTTTTATAAAGACATAATAATAATTTCATGCAAAGTCAAAATGCGCAGTTATTGAACGTCAAATTGCTTTGCTGATTAATTCGTGATTTCAAAATGTTGTCTATCATGGACAATTCGAGGCCGCATACTCACAGCAACCATCGACGTTCAGTGTCCTGATCAAAGATCAGTTAGATCAAGAAAGTGTATCTCCGTGACCCCATGAGACCTACAGCTTCAAAGATGAACACTGCTGCGGAAAATCATCGGATATGCAACAGAATTCCAAATCAATTAGTTAGACTTGTCAATGCATATCGCGTCAACTCGGATAAACGAATCAATATTTTAAGTCAATTTGGGCATTTTCATTAACATATTCATTTTGTCAGATGTTATTATGCACCTAAAGCTGCCATTTAAGGATGTGTGTGAAGCTGGCGGAGCGAAATTCTTTTCGAAACAACTTCTACTTTATCAATTTCAGCCTCCCGATCATGAATCTGGGCTGAGATTCCACAAATTCGCAGTCTTTAATGAGAAAATCAAGTCTAAAGATGCAAGTGGTTCCGCTAACTTCACATACGTCATTTGAGCAGTGTTAGATCTCGTCTGTAAAGACGGCGGTGCTTAGGTGATGGATTTCGTTCCATTAAACACGAAACTATTTATGACATTAACCCAACCTCTGGTTGACCAATTCGGAGGATTTATGTCATTTTTGAGTCAAATTTAATTGCAACTTAAGTAGCCAATATATCGATGCTGCCCCCACCCCTGGCATTTTGATATGGCTTTAGATGGGGCAAAGAAAAGAGAGAAGAGCATCGAATCATTCAGCCACTCAAAATGAAAATGACGTATATTTTCGTAGAGTGATGCAGTGATAGCATATGCCTAGACGCTATCAAAAAATCACGAATAACTTAAGAAGCGTGCTTTGCCAACAGGCTTGACTCAAAAGGAATCATTTGACCAACAGGAGTGAGTTCAAGAAACACCTTTAACCACCTAGTTTGTCTTAAAGGGCCTTTAGGTCAATAAGAAACATGATTAGGGTCATTGGTCTACAGGCTTAATGAAAAGGACCACTTGATCAATAAGCTTGATGACAATGAGCCCATAGGTCAACAAGATTAATGATAAGACCCCTTTCGTTAACAAACTTGATGGGAACTTAGACTATTCGACGGCAGAACCCATGACCGTGTAGCCAGATAAGTGTACTTCATAATTCATAGACTTTGCCGAATATATAATAATAATGGTACCAGGGGAGAAGTTATTCTCCTCTCCCCACCTCTCCCGCCGTAGAAGTCAATTGAACACGAAATTGAAATGTTGATTAGCATAAAGTAAAATCGGTTGATGAAATGATGCGAGTATGCGACTCCACATGTCATTTCAACTTTTTGGATTGATAGCAACAGTCAGAAACTGGATGCATGGAGATTTTAAAGAATATTTTTAGCTGATATTGAAGAAATGCCTAACCGCGAATCAACTTCGGGATGATACCTTCTTAAACTTCATGTCGAACCTAGTACATGCTCACACGTAAGTGATGATATTCAACAAATTTTCGTTTCCATTTCAGCTCGAGAAGTATTGTGAAAACAGTTCCACTATGGGGAGCGGTAATAATCGCAACGATCGCATTCTTGCTTGGTATTGTCTTCACTTACATAATGTGGTATATCCACCATAATGCAGGAAGCCACTGTGAAGTTGGTGATAGATTCCTCAATCGCAGACGGAATCGCGACCACAGAAGGTCTAATGGAGCGAGTGGTCGTTGTTATGGTAACAAGAATATGAATTCCAAGCTACCCACGACAACGCGTGCGCCTCATTGCCAGCAATTTTGTCTACATCGATTAATGCCACACAATTATTTGGATGATCGACACGCTATAATCAGAGAAGATACAACAGATGAAGCTGTAGCCAGATTATTGAGCAATCGTGGCATTATTGGCAGCCCTACTTCTCCACAAGGATATCCGCATACAGATGGAAAGGAAGATGGCCTTTTTGAGCCATCGGATCCCGAGACGGGAACCCGTGTGAAGAACAGTCATTCAATCTCTTGCACCGTTTGCGGCGAAGGAGGCAGTAGCGGCTTCGGAACGGGCAATTGTTCCTCTTGTTCGGCGCAGACATGCTCTCTAGGCGACGAAAATGAACCTTTGCGAATTCTACCTCCAGATTTAGGGCAATCACCTACCTCAAAGTATGAGCAACAACAACAGCAATTATATGCTTCAAATTTCACCTCGGTATGATAATCGCCATATCAGGTGGGAATTATCTCCGCATCTATTGCCTCGTAACTACTAGAGCGCCAGACTGTTTAGATGTTTTATGACAGGGTGATTTTTGTGGAATCTATTTCATCGCCTCGACTTTTGAACTGATGATATCACCTCAGTTGCTGTTTTTATGTTGAGCTATAATTATAGCTGGATATAAAGCGCCAAGCACGCCAAATTCAGTGGTATATCAGTGACCACTATTTCAGGGAATTTTTGGGTGCATGTTCTCCTTCATTCTGCGTCATGTCATGTACGTTTGACAATCGTATCTACCCTAATCAGGGAAACATTTCGGATTCTCATCAGTGCTGATAGACACATTTCTGACGATACCAGGTCATCGATTCTTATTATCGGCGCTGTGAGGCACTTTGTATAAACACCAACTTTCATTAATCAGGGAATTTTATTTCTTACCTACTATCTACTTACTCGATTATCCATTTTTTTTGTTTATGTCCTGTTTGCTTGTGCATCTTTATTAACTACTATATCACTGTCAAATAATTGTGGAACTACTCTTGCTGTTGATTTGTGTGGTATTGTGAGTTTTCTTGCCATTCAAAGACGCATCATGGGTGCCGAAATCAATTAAGTAGGAATGCACTGAGCATACCCCTTTTATTCAGCACATAATGTAAATAGTGTACGACATTCAGTTGAGCATTCAATACCGTAGACATAATCGTGATTTTTTATGAGAGTGAGTAATTGTTAACTTTCCATTGCTGGGGAGAATTTGAAGTCGCGACTTTTCGTTTTTTGTACAGTTTTCTATTCATGTATAATCTGTGAAGTATAATTATCTTCTAATTTTGCGTTGCAAGGATGTCCAGAAACTCAGTCGTGGTATTAATGAATCTTTAATACACTTGTCCTCAATAGAAACCCAGATAAACTATCTGTTTAATAGACAAATCATCATGGTCATGGCTGTATTATCGATGTTTTGTATAAGCAACGGTTTATAGAACACAAGAAAAAATCTCATCAGCAAATCAAGAAGTAAATTTGAAAATTTCGTGAAAGTGCTACTGCTATGAACATGAAGTTCTAAGAAGAGATACCTTGACATGAGACGCCATTGAATAATCACAATTGTGTTCAAAAATGATGAATTTGCGCGATAAAATAAAAAAATAAATGTTCCTTGTTTATATTCCATGTGGCTGAGTTACATTTATTCCTCTCTCATTCCTTCCTGCTGAGTGTTTAGCATGAATGCAGACTGTACCTGTCTCAAGTCTTAGGTTTGACCTAACCAGATTTGAACCCAGGTTTCCCGGACGCAGAGCGAGCACTCTACCACAAGGCCACTGCGCCGGTAGCAAAAGAAATGATAAGCAAATATTACTCCTGCTTAGAACACATTATTGATTCAAACCTTAAACCTAGCATCAGACTGATAACAAATTTGAGATGCGAACGCATCATTGCGTTCTCGACATTTCTTATCTATTAACCTGTGATTTGGAATATGCAATACAAAAGTTTTAAAATCTGTTGGCAACTTAATTCACCGTATAACTATTTTGTATCATGTCGCATCCTCTATCAATCAAATCTGAAGTCGATCCAGGTTTGGCTAAGAAATTTATGATGATGCAGCTGACTTTATTACACCCGTTTGATGAATACTGAGTATAGTTTCAAATACCATGTCCAGGCTCCATTATCTATAGATGCATGTTTTCATTGACTTGATGAAAAGTGATAAAAACTTATATAAAACGCTGTATATATATTTCTAACAGCATTTGTAGAGCATCTGGATATCCTTGAGTCATGTTTCTCATGATATTTCTGTATTACCTCAAGTCTTATATTTGTTAATTTCGTCACTCACATGGTGAATCCCTTAGACACTGACCGAACTGAAAAAGCTGTTATTCAATCATTAAAGATGCTGTTGCTACACCACTCAACCCAACGAACTTGTATGCGATTGGATAAGACATTATCTGATTTTTTCGGCCTATGTGATGATATTTGCCGTTGTGAACTTTAGATACACGTATCATTTCGACATCCCTGTATGTTAATACATCGATCTTGCCTGTTTGCATCGTTCGCTGGACAAGATTATCTTCTCTTCTTCAGAATTGATAGAAAGGCGTCACTTCTATAACAAAAAACTTCAATGAGTTAGCGAGCTGCTATAATTGGTTTTCTCTTGCCAATGATGACTTTTCTATCCACTCCCTGGCCCATTCCTGATCACCCTCCCATTAATGTTTTATTCTCCATTGCTCCTTCTTTCTTTAATTATACTAAACATTGACATAAGGCGCCATCGTATTTACGATAACAACTTGAAAACGTTCAGGTGGTACGTGTTTCTTCGCGTCCCCAATTTGACTCAGGTTTTTGTTTCGTTTTAGTCTATCCCACCCTTACTCACATCCACGTCGATGGTTCACGGACAGGTATCTCGTGTCGGTCAACTTGTCTTCTTTGTCAGCGCCATTGTGAACTGATAGTCAGTCTTACCTGTTCTCATACCCAGTTCTCGACCGGTAAGGGCAGCGATCCACAGTCAGGTGCATCATTGTTTAGCCTGAACAGCCTTTTTCTTACTTGTCTTTGTGGCGCTTTTATGGCAGTGTGACTATGTGTGGGACTTCGACCTGTGATTCTGTTTCCGTACTCTCAGGAAGCAAACAGCTTTCATGCTCTTATGTATGTCCTCTCATTCTTGTATGTAATCTACTTAGTGTATTTACAGCCAAAGTTTCAGATGAGCTGAATTGTTACCTCCAATGTTCATCGTCTGTGTTTGTCTAGCAATTGTGGTTATCTTCGAGCACAGATCGTATATCCTCCATTCAACAAATTTATTTTTCATTGATCCCTTAAGCTTCAGTTTTTTAAGGTACAAGCGCCTGTTTGTAATGCTTCAGCCAACAATTGAAACGCCAGCCAACTTGAGGCATGCCTCTATCTACCTCAAAACCAATTGGACATAGGCACGGACGCTCAAGTAAAGCTTGTGTGCTTGTGATTTTGTCTTACGAATGATATTTCTAAGAAAGTTATTTGAATTGACAATTCGTTTACATTTGTCCTGTAATTCGCAATGAATCTTAAAACATTCTTCTGACTTGATTTTCAGTTGATTTTATCTCCTTGGATATTATTTGTAGACTACTGTTTCGAAGTCAATAAGTAACATGATAATAATATTCTAATCATAGAAGGAACTGCAATAGTGTTACTTTTTGTTAAGTGATAGGATATAATGGGAATTTTCAGAATTCCCAGCTTCTTAGGCCTTCATGGAAGTAAAATGAATCTCAAATCTGCTCATGTTTTGTTAGAAACTGTAGACATTTTACCAGTACTTGTTATGTCCCTTGTAACGAACTGTCTCGTCGAATTCAAAGTGATATTGTATTCATTGTCTGAACTTGTACATAGTAAAGACTCATTAGCACTATGCACTGTTGCTCGTGTGGTCTTGAGTCTTGTGAACTTTGTTCTCAGTCTGCAATCCGCCTACGCGGCTGCTTCTACCTCCATGGATTCTACCTCCAATAATTAAAACAATTAAATGTAAATGGTTTCATGCTATTTGACCTTGTGAGTTGTTCACATGTTGACTTATCATTTTTGTGGGATGAATATGATGCGATACACGCTACTTCCTACTACTGTACAGATCTGTGAAAATATGTTACGCTTTATTGACGTACCTCTATATTTGATGTACATAGTATATGCGCCCTTACTCTCTTTTAAAGATTATTGATCCACCACGCCTTCATCTAGAGGCAGCTATTATTTTTTCAGAAAGTAATGTCGGTAAGAGTGTAAAAATCGCATCAGCTGTTGAATTAGTCAAAAATACAAAGGATCGCGAGGCAACAGAACTAGCGCGAAATCGTTTTAATGTCATTGATGTTCGTCATGTCATATTTGTCTCCGTTTTTTGACATGATCAAATATACTTACCGATTCAGTACTTACAACTTCGTTTTTATTGTAAGAATACCGATTCAGTACTTACAACTTCGTTTTTATTGTAAGAATTAGTTTTAAATGGGAACGTAAAGGATCTTGCAATTGGCGGAAGTTCTCGAGCTCATGTGGAAGTCTTATATGAAATTGAGTGTTTAAGTGAGATCATGCAACTCATCAATGCGCGTGATAGCTACAGGCTCTTGATTTTAGGTGTAGCTGGTGAACGATGACTACTGAAATGAGTTGAGACAGGTCTATCAAATTTTAGACGATTTACGGCAGATAGGTCTTTTTGCATATTTATTATTTGAAACATGCAATTTATTATTATTATTCAACACACAATACTTGCATTATCTTATACAAAAAATTAATTGTGAACCTCAAAAATATGAGATCCACATGTGTAGATCAGAAAGCTTTTCTATTAGGCATATAGCACATACATTAATTAGCCTTTATTTATTTTTTTGACGAATTCTCTCCGTTATTTCTTGCCAGTGTTAGTTTACTTGACTCAGAATCAAAATTTTATCCCACTAGGCCCGCAATTGCGCAGATTTACGGGAGACATAAATTGACAATTTGCTTTCCACAACTTCACGGGATAAATGCGCAATAAGGAAACTTTTGACTTAGGTTAATTTCCTGCGAAAACTTCCAATGTGATATTTTCTGGCTGACATTTTCAAATGAATTAAGCCTTATTCAAGTGTTCAGAAGTTCTTGAGCCATCAAAAATAGAAATTCTCATACGATGATATCCCAGCAGCCATTTATAATAGAATAATGCTCACTAATTCAAATTATTAATATGAAGTACGATGGCGTTCTCCAATCCGCAAGTGTACAGATGCAATCCCACTACAAAAAGATACGTCGGTCGAAAACGAACGTTCCGAGGAACAGAATGTCCGCACGT
>CAJQUW010011939.1:22500-78962 GCA_907163375.1 Prostheceraeus crozeri | reverse complement strand
GATAAACATTGCTGTTTTATGTATCGCATGAGATCGTTTCTTCCTTGTGAATATATGCCTACAGTCAGTCCCATTCCCCCTATATCTGTGAAAAGACTTTTTCATATACATATTTTTATTTCAATAAACATATCACAATGACTTCACTTTGTTTTCCGAAACACTAAAGTTACGAGGGATTTAGTATCTTTCACATGGATGCACTCTTGTAAACCATTGGTAATTTTGATAGCAATAGAGGGTATAGTTTGTTTGACGACGGGATGATAGAAAATAGATTCAAACATCTTCTCGACTATTCATGAATGAAATCTCGTCTTTATCATGAATGAAATCACGTAAAATGTATTCTTTTTCCCACCAACAGAAATAGGTAGAATCAAATCACTTTGAATGTAAAGGTGCTGTTCATGTTTATCAAGTGTCATTGGTGTTTCTATACCAATCGTATGCGCAGCAGTAAACACAGTTTGTAGCATTGAAAAACCAGACTTTTTTCAAATTTTTACTCAATTAACATTGAATGTCATCACCCAGTTTCAGAACAACGCGTTGATTTTCAATTGAAAACGAAATGTGGCGTGTCTTTACATCATATTTACTTTTCATCACATGCTTCAACTTCTGTTGTATATAAGGATTTACTACATGAATGAAGCTTTCAACTGTATGATATAGACGCGGCATTATATTGATAGCAACTTTAGATTCTTCATAAGACTGGTAAATTTTCTTGATGCGATCACCATAGATGTCCACCCACCATTCATCATTAACTGAATCAGCTTTATTGTGATATTCATGAGAAGCATATACCACACCGCTTACAATAATAGGTGTATAATGTCTTACAAAATGACGCAAGGTTGGAGAGAAATAAACTGTAAGTTTGTCATTATATTTCTGAATAACCAACTTATTTTTGTCCGCCATAATTTTCTCTCCATACTTCTTACCCACAGTCTCATTCCATCGTTTTACTAACTCAAAAGGAACATCACGCTTTTTCAAAATGATGCGTTCTTCACATTCTACAACATCTTCATCAAATATTTTAAATTTATAATAAAATTTGTTGATTCGATTTGAATAAACTTTTTTAACATTTGCAGTAGCAATTGACGTTAGATGTAGTCCATGACCAAAACCGAGATGTGGATAGAATTCATTATCCAACCTCAGTGTAAGACCTTTATTAAAAGAATGAAAGCGAAGAAACTGTCTCCCACTTATGATAGATAGTAAACTCATAAGCTTTCTGATTTTTATTCTTCATGATGGAAGTATTACCACTATTGAACGCCTTAATAATTTTCTCATTCCCAAATGGACCATAATAATCTGATTTTATCTGAATCCATTCATAGTTCCACTTTCCATCTGATGTTAAATTGCATGGGAACTGGAATGCATTATTCATCGTTATTCCATCATGGGTGCGAGGAGTCAATATCATTTCTTCCAAATCATTCACATTCTGAATATTGCTATCATAGCAAATACTAGAAACGCCAACCTCCCATTCTCCTTCTAAATGTAGTGGGCGATTTAATTCTACTCGATAGTCTGATGGTTTATTTTTGGGAAATTTATTCATAGAAGCATTACTGGGTAAGTAGATTAGAAACGAGACCTTATTTTCACTTTCCATATTATTCACATTGGAAAAAATATATTAGCATACTTTTGCATTAACTCTTCATTCGGAAATGGAGTGTGATACTTGTCACAGCATCTTTATGAAAAGGAATAAACGCACCAGCATCGTCATAAATGGCAATATCAATTTGTGTGATGTAGTTTGATTTCAGCTTTGTATAATGCACTTTCTTGAAAGTATGCTCAGATAAAATACTGCAGCTTTTTGGCTGGTATGGTATCATTGCTAGCAATGGAGCTTCAACATCTCCCACACGTACATCTTCACCAATATTGGAATATATCTGAAAATAGTTAATACGACGCGATAGCGACATGTCTGCGCTAGCTTTGGTTACAGTACCACTTCTAAAGATATTTTGATCAAAACCCAAAATGTCCATTAGAGTTTTATCCATAATTAGTTCAATACCTTTTCCACTTATAGTGAGAGACAAAGTACCTTCTTTTTCAGAAAATGAAATATGTTGCTCATTAATCACTTCATTTAAATAATCTACAACCAATTTAACCGAAGTAATAATGCGAGGCATCAACACTCTTGTTTCATGTAAGATACCACCGAAAGGCTCTACACACTTTCTGTATAAAGATACGGTCCATTCTGTATCAAATTGATTTGACCTTTCACATGGTAAATGTTGCATATCAGATTTTCCATGAACAGCTGCAGAACGATGTCGTAAGAACTGATGAAAATCTTTTGAACAAACTAATACTAGATCATCATCATCATTTAATTTACTTATTGCAATATGATTAGATGATTTGATATAAGTCAATGTTGCCATCGTTGTTGAAAACAGGTTGGATCGCTTCTTGAAGACTTTAATGGCTCAATAAAAACAAAAGTTAGCTATGTACAATAAAATCCGCCAGTACTTCGTGCCACTGACACTTCTATGGGCGCTCTGATTTAGTGATTCCGACACAGACTGTTAAACGCCGCCAGCAATGGAGCTAAGTTCACAAAGTTCACTGATGAGTTACGATCCACAAATTACGAAGGACAGAGATATCTACAGAGAGAGCAGCAAAAGGACAAGCAGCAGCCTAAAAGTGCAAGAATATTTGACTAAGAAGATATTTAACAACCTCGGTTGGCTAATATAATAGCCAACGCACAAACAATAGCAACCAGAAATAGAAGAAAAGTTAGTTAGACTCGGATAGCTAATAGCACAACGCACAAAATGAGTGTGCTGCACTTAGAAATTAGGCAATTCATGTTTTTTGTTTATGGAGGGTTTGAGTAATTTAATGAAACGAGCTTCGCTAAGACGACAATCAACGGCATTGCTGCTGATATCGATAATATCTAAATCAAAGTGAGAAAGGTCGATATCATTGTAGTTATGTATTTTGCTACCATGCTCATATAGAGCGTTCTTTTTATTTTTGTTCTTAATGTCGCGTTTATGTTCATGATACCGTTTATTGAAAGGGCGATTGGTCTGCCCAATATAACATTCATTGCAGAAGTTACAGGTAAGTTTGTAAACCACAAAGCGGTCCGAACAAGAGTAGTTTCTAGGTAATATGCCACATAGATTACAATTAGTATGTTTGTTTCTATTTTGTTTTTTGTTAATGACGCTTTCTAGCTTAGGACCTGGTTTGCTAACTAATCTAATGGGTAGGTCGCACTGTTTTATAAGTTTCTTAAGTTTACGATTACAGATATCACTGATATAATTTATTTTACAGCTAACTGTTTTGCGGTGATCACTTTTCTTTTTGTGGTTCGGGTTATACTTAATGTTACGGATCTCGAGGTCTGAAAATCCATTATTCTTGAAACGTTGGTTAAGTTTAGACATAGCACTATCTTTCTTATTACTGTCTGAGCAACGCTGGGTGACGGAATGTCTGCTATTTCTTATATAATTACTTTTAATCAGTGAACTTTGTGAACTTAGCTCCATTGCTGGCGGCGTTTAACAGTCTGTGTCGGAATCACTAAATCAGAGCGCCCATAGAAGTGTCAGTGGCACGAAGTACTGGCGGATTTTATTGTACATAGCTAACTTTTGTTTTTATTGAGCCATTAAAGTCTTCAAGAAGCGATCCAACCTGTTTTCAACAACGATGACAATTATAAACACGCTTCTGTTTTTGGCGATCAACTCAATGTTGCCACTTGTTTACCATCAACTCGAAGGAGATGATTAAATTTCTTCAATAATGTTTCAGGAGTCATGTTTGTCTTTCTTGGCTTAATCACAATCTTCTTCACCAACGTCTTCTCATTTCTTGGAATAAGATCTACATAATAAGCTTCCTCTCGATATATTAACTGTTTATGACCACTTATGTGGTAATTAACATTAAAATTATCATAGCTTGTTAAGGCGCTAGCGAGGTAACCTAAATCATTTCTCAAACTTGGACTTAAACCAACAATCCAATCTTTCTCAACTACATGATGTACATAATTATAATCATCATTGTGCGGAGTAAATTGGACAATATGTTTACTCGCTTTATTCAAGAAATCATATATAAACTTTTTACATGATAAGAGATCTTTCTTTGGCCACTGTGGAATGTATACTCGGCACCCCTTTTCACATTGGTAAGCAGCTGTACGTCTCATATTAATAGTCATCACCTCATGATCAAAAGTATAGACACAGTTGCTATAAACAAGTTGAGTGACACCCACTTCCCAATTTCCATATAGCTGTTGTGCATGATCAATGGGAGTAGAAAAGAGTGCGGCTCGATTACTAGCAAATCTCTTTGTAGCCGCATTGCTAAGCAAAATATGATAAAACGACATTTTTATATTGCTGATCTGCGACTTTGCATAACATCATGAAGACTTGGATTTTGGACTCTCTACAATATATCAGAGTTGATCGTGATGGAAACGTACATTTCAAAAATTCTCATGGTCATACATCAAGAGGTATTACATTAACATGGCGACAATTTGTCAACCTCAATGATATCATGAGGGATTTGGAATATTTTGAAACATTAAGATTCATCTCCTTGGGTGATCAAGTTTGGCTTCAACATTACAGAAATGAAATTCAAATCTGCCATTCTCATTCCGCAAACTGTTTCTCATTTCGCAAATACAATTGGGAGAAGTATAGAAGATACATACATCGCTCCATCATGACATTTATTCGTCAAGAGTTCATCGCCCTACTATGCAAATCTTAATCAGACATGACTACCACGCATCATGAGTTGGAAATTAGATTCCCTACAACGTATTGAAACGGATCATGATCGAAACGTCTATTTCAAAGATTCAACTGGAAATGTGAGAAGAGAGTTTGCTTTATCTTATCGTCATTTTCAATCTCTACATCATATCATGAAGGATTTGAAATACTTCTATATGAAAAGACATTCACGTATTGGAAATCGCATCTGGCTGCGCGTCAACAATCGGCGAATTCAACTCTATCATTCCCAACTTCATACTAACTTCACATTTCATCAAGGTAGTTGGGAAAAGTATAAAAGGAAGGTACAGCGCTCAATTTACTCATTCTTTCATCATGAAGCGCCATCGCTACACCATCGTCAACATTCTCCGTCGCTTCAGACTCTACACCAAAATCGATCTCACAACATTACACCAACACCTTCCAAACAGCAAGTATTACCCGGGCCGACCTCAAATGTTAGTGGTGAAGATGAACAATTCACGGAATCTTCAACTCTTCCCAAATGGGACTGTACAGATTCTCGGCGCCCTTTCTCATTCATCGGCGCAGTCAATGCGCTTAGAGCTACAAAGACTACTACGTCGGATATGGAAGAGGGAGAGGTGTGTGATGTCGAATCTGACTGGACAATATGGTGATCTCTACTCAATTGAGTGACAGTCTATCATTTTTGAAGATTCGTACCAGCAGTTACAATTTGTGTTATGAACCCGAACTTTTTCCTGCAGCTCTCATTAGTTGTTGGTTACCTGTGCATGTGGCAATCTTTCATAATAGTAAAGTGATCATTACTGGACTAAAATCTCATGTACAAGCAAATGTGATCCTAGACTATCTCATTGAGTATGTACGTACCCAGCGGATTGTAAAATAAAAAACAATTTTTCCAACATGATGTTTTTATTTCAAATCATGATAGAACTTACAAATCATTTTTTCATTGGAGGATGGATTACATGAAAAGTTTTGAATAACAGATGCAAATCGAGATACATGTAAACGTTTTAAGATGAAGTACAGTACAAAAGCACCACACGTTGATGAAAGTGGATGTTGTAGTATGCGTTCATTTCGCTGATATTGACGCGTATGTTTTCTCAACCACTGCTGTGTTGGTATATTTGGAGGTTGAGCAAGAGAGTCAAATAGTTCACCACGTCGGTCTTCTCCAATAAAGATCACTTTCCAATGCTCACCGCCTAAATTCTGCGAATGAGTGTTTAGCACAATAAAGATGGGATAGTGATTTACTGCAGGTGGTAAGGTATCGAGTGAATAGACATTATCGAAAGCTTTCAACGTCGCTTCGTCTGCATTACGCTGCACTTTAGTCTTAATATCGTCAGCAGTCAACCAACTCATTAACGATTATACTGAAGAATCACGTCACGATACTTTGTAATTTCAATATTTGAATCGAAGACTGCATAAATTAATACATTGATCGTCTCAGGTAGTGTTCTTTTGAACGTTAAATCCAAACGAATATTATGAGGCACGTTCGCTTGACGATAGGGGGCACTAATATCGCTGTCAGCAGTCAAATCAAATGCATAAATAGTATATCCACTCTTAAACTCTTTCATAGTCAGTCCGTTGGTGTCATCCGTATTGTAAAAGCCAAAAACATCCATAAAATCAACATAACTGCGCATAAATTGATCCGAAGCAAAATCTGGTTTGTAGGGTGGACCAGGATGACTCACACCATTTACACGTAAAGAAATTTCACTTAACTGATTGTGTTTAAAATTGAAAGGATTCTTCTTTATATTACCATTAGATGCATCATTTTCAACCATTGCCCCCATGAGGAGCTTCGGTGCTTCCGATGGAAAGAGGCCCGCTTTCATGAAACTCTTTTGATCTTTCGGAATTGTAAAGGTGAGAAGCTTTGTATGCTGAACGGGGTAAATGGCATTTTGGCGGTTAAGACCTTCAGCATGTCCTCTAATGACACTTGGATTCGGTACTACTCGACGAATGTAAAGTGCAATATCTTCCACATGAATTCTAAAATTGTCAACTTTAGCAAATGCATTCAGCGCAAATTCAGGCTTATTCAATGTCAGCTTGAGTCGCATGCTGGTATTACAGAGTAAAAACTTTGACTGTCTAAAGAAGTCTAAATTCAGCGGACCATATAGCTGACATACTTTACTATCTTTAATCATAGCAGATCGCTTTACAAAGCCACTGTTTGTTTCAACATCAAATTTTCCTGCTTCATCTCTATACCATCCCATGGCTTCCATATGACTTTTTTGTCCTGCTGGATGAAACTGTGATAAATAATTGAAATATGATTTATAGGGATAATCGCTTTGACCACCTTCCACCTGCTGCTCTCCAATCGTTAGAGAAACATCGCGAAGTAATGTAGTCAATGGTAAATTGTTCAGTCCAACTTTATGTGCATCGTCAATAGCAGTTCCATCTGCTTGCTGAATTCTAAACCTCAAATCAAGCATCGCATAACTCAAATCTATGTAGTCATCACTACCACCAGGAATAACAAATTCAATGGGGCCAGCATTCTCAGCTGTTCGAGGATGATAATCTACAATACTTGAACTAAGAATATCTGTCTGTATGGCTTGTTGATCAAACAAACAAAAACCGGAAGTTTTACACTCCATGATTAGAAGTTATAGCAGCGTCGTTGTTTAGCGCCTGATGAATGATTAGAACCTCTGCGACGTTTGCGTGAATGCCTTTTGACTGAAGATCGCACCTTACCAGCTCCGCGATGTTTCCTCCTTCCTTTATTCATTCGTTTAGGTGATTTCTTTCCTTGAGTAACACCAGCAAAGGTCTGCTTCAATGTTTTTAAACCGCGTTCCTTCCCACGATTCAACAAACTGCTCTTAAAACTTCTACCTCTAGAAAGATCACTAGCAACATCACCAGCAAAGCCAACGGCATTACTTAAAACATTTCGTTTTAAAGATCTACCGACATTGGATATGAGAGGTGCTACAACAGATTTCAGTGCACCAAGTATGCTACCTCCACGTTGGCGGCGAGCGCCGATGTAAATTTGTCCTCCACCACTTACATAGGAGGGTCGTGAATAAAATGAGGCAGTTGGATTCATAGCTCAAACCCTAAACATTGTTAGTTACAACTTTGCATGAATCACTGTCGATCACTTAGATGAAAGATGTCGGCACGACGCATCCAAGAGTTCATACTTGAAGGATAACCAGTCCATTTAACAAGACACCATTCTTCACCTTGCCGTTTTTTACATCGAATGATTTTCTCTACCAAATATGTTTCACTTTCAGTGACTACCTCAATCTCATCGCGGTAAAAGCTACCCTCAATTTCTTCATTATCGTAATCTTTCAACTTGTAGGTGGTGGGAGAGTCTTTTTGATCAATCCTTGATACTGTAAGTACCTCCTCTGTCCAATTCGGAAGGTACCCTTTAGCAAAAACACTTTTCACTTTTGAGATACGAACTTTATCACCAATTTTCACATGAGTGCGTTTACGTTGGAATGATTCGCGCACTTTATCTACATTGTCAGCATTTACATCTACGGGTCTGAGTCCAATAGAACGATGGATAGAGTGATTGTAGGCATGGAGTGTATCTTGTAGAACCTTTGTCCAATTTTGTGTCAAGTTGGCAGTAAAATGTCGCCACAAGCGATTTTTTAATGTGCGATTAAAACGTTCAACGAGTGCAGCTTTATAAGCACTCTTTACACTAAACAACTCAATGTCATGCCTCTCAAATAATCTTCTCACATGCTGATTTTCAAACTCTTTTCCTTGATCACTCTGAATTCTTTTTGGAATGCGGCCTTCTCGAAAAATTGTTTGGAATGCTTTTGCTACTCCTTTCCCTTCTTTAGTTTTTAAAGGTTGAGCCCACGCATAACGCGAGAAAATATCAATGACGGTTAAAATAAAATTATTGCCCGAGTTATGTTTTGAAATGGAGGCGACATCGCACAAATCTGCTTGCCACTGTTCATCGATGTCATGAACAATATAATGGCGGGTGCGGTACTTCTTTTTCGCTTGTTTGTGGAGTGTATAGGTAGCCTGACCCTTTAACCATCGTTTCACTTGTGATTGTGGAAGACCACTCGCTTTTGATAATTTCTTGATAGATGCAAATCCTGCCGGATGTTTTACATCATAATAGATTGACTTCAAACGTTCAGTCGATGACGACTGACTCTTTTTCCTCCTTCTCATCTTTTTGTTTTCTTGCCTTTCTGCATTTACAACAACTGCAGCATTTAGCTTTAGCGGTTTTGCGATCGTGTTCACATTGCTTAGGGGTTTCATTATGAGAGCTGGCGCAGCAAGTGCAAGTGACAACGACATTCACCTCTGGCGGCTCATTACATGGCAAGCAACACATCTGCTTCATATTAATAGTCTGAGAACATGTATTTCCTGGGAGGAGTTGTTTTACGTTTTCCTTTTACTAGTTTTAGTGGCGATGTAGATCTACGTCGAGTTCTTCCTCTTGTTTGCTTAGTGAGTGTGGGAGGGGATGTAGCAGGTGACGCCTTAAACCAATTTGTTGGCATTTTCATCGTCTGAAGCATTGGAGTAGTAGCCACTGTTGAATCAAGTTCTTTCAATGTCTCATTATTCAAAGCAAATTTTGGCACATTATGCTTTTTCAATAGTTTAAGAAAGTATGTCCAACCAGGTGGAACATAGCCCTGACGGCGCTTTCTACGTGTCGCATACTGAATCAAGTCTTCATAACGTGAAGCATCAATCACTTTATTTTCATCTGTAATGATTTCTCCTCTATCATTTACATTGAGATGGGGTTCAATACTGTTGAAAAGAGATATGGCATGTGCGCGAGATGCTAAAGGTGTAGCAGTCGATACAGAGTCACGCATCTTATTCTTCAAGTTTTTCAATTGCTCAACAGTTTCCGATTGTAATAATACAGCACGATGTGGATCTTTGATGTGAACATTTTGCTGATAATCTATTTCTTTCCTATACATTTGATTTGCAAGAGGTTGCTTTACTTGCTGTATGGCAGTCAATTGTACATATTCATCCTGAGGAATAACAATCATGCGAGCATAAGAACTCATAGTTTGTAGATAATCATGGGAGTTTTCAAAATATCACTTCGAAATCTAAATTCTTCCGGACACTCTTGCGTAAAGTCAATGAATAAGTAACCGTATGGTTTTTCAGTAGCTGCTTGAAAAATTTCAATTAAGGCTTTTGATCCTCTGGGTGCAACTTGTCGCGCTAAAATTTCAAATTGACTTTTATCTCGCGGATTCTTGAAAATAGCATAATAGTGTGTATTCAGGTTTCGTGTACGAGCTTCTTTTCCATCAGGAAACAAATTTTGTGTGATATAGATGATAAAGCACCTTTTATGGTGTGCTGCGCGAGTGAACATATCTGTAACATCTTTTGAATTCTTACTTTCTTTTAATAAATCATCCAATACAACAACATCATTAGACTGAAGTTTATCCACTGGAATAATTCCTTCATGTCGAATAAAGTTGCGACTTTGCAATTCCTGAAACAGCGACGGTTGATAAATACCATAACACCAAATCACTCGATTGATAGGTTCCTTAAACAACTCCCTTCTTTTATCCAATAAATTCAGCGTAAAAACAGTTTTACCTGCATGAGATGGACCTGATACAGTCAGAACTTTATCACATTGAAGTCTGAAATCCATTTTATTACTTTGAGCTTCAACATTTGCATAATTAACGCTTAGAGCCAAAGATATTACCCAATAGGTTGCCCACGGCAGGAGCTATCATTGGAAGTATTGCTGAAAGGAAACCGCCCTTTTGTGTTAGAGTTTTCCTCTTTCTTTGAAGGGTGACTTTAGGATTGGAGATGAAACGCAATTTCGTAGCATATCGCTTAAGTAACTTTCGTTGTTTTGGCGCTAATTTCTTCGTCCTCAACTTCCTCACATGAGAAATAATTTCACAAATGAATTTATCGTTAGCATGTCGTATAGCATTGTATCGCTGATTTGCTTTCATTCGTCGGAGAGCTTGAATGGCTGAAGAAAACTTTGAAGACTTTTGACTTTTACGTTTCGCCATTTTCCGTGTTAGTCTTTGGTAAAACCTATCTTTACCACATTTGCATAGGTACTAACTATTGCGGAATAAGTGACACTCGAAATGAGCAATATCACAGTGGTTACATTTGCAAAGTTGAATGCAATTACGTATGAAACAGCGTTGACAAAAAGCATGCTTACATCTCTTGAAGATGCGCTTTTCATTTCCATCCTTTCGCTTACATATATCGCAACACATAGTTTCACCGTTACTGATGTCTATAGCAAGTCTTTTTGAAGATATGAATTTGCTAGCCTTTTCTAAATAATAGACACATGTACAGAAGGAATATATTTCGAGAGTGAGCAGACATAGCTCGAAAACCAGTTGTGCTACAATCAAGTACCACTGCATTTTCAATTTTTCTTTATGGAAAGTTGAATGTGAATATCTGAAATCGCTTCAATCACTAGACTGCTACCATGATGGTTAAATGCGCTAAGACGTTCAGCAATTTTTATCATATGTCTTTTAAAAAATTCTTCGGGGTGATCTACCACTTCCATTGAAAAAGAAGCAAAATGGAAAGAGCGACTTTCCACCCCTTCCTTTCCAAAATGACTAAACTTAATTTTCGCAACTAATCGCGCCATGATAATGCTATCAGAGAATGTATTCATTAACTCTAGAAATAGAGTGCTAGCATCATCAACCACTGCTTCGATGTCGGTCTCATCTTTATGAAAATTTATCACATAATCTTGAACAGCTCCTTTTAAACTTTGCCTATGAAAATGTAATGTTCCGCAGTCGTTTGAGAAAGACATGATCGCCCTTTATCTAACCCATCCATTGCATGAAAACAACAACTCTTCTCATAGTAACATTTATTGAATAATAGTAACAAGCATGCATTATAAATCAATGGTTTGAAAGAGATAAAATAGATACAGCTGGTAACTATCATACAGCGAGCAATGATAACCATACAGGACTTTGGCAGTGTTGAGGTAAGGAGGAAAGAAGCATTGGTTATGAACGTAGCTACTACAACGAATAGACAAAATAGGAACACACAAATCCTTAAAACGTTTCGTGACTTCATGATAATGTTGATTCACTCTACTATCCCAAGGCGGGAGCAAAATATCATCAATGATTAGATTGGGAAATACTTTCCTCTCCTTACCAGGATTATTTCAAAAGATGCGTATAACATTGAAAGCAGCTAACCATCGTTTAAAGTCAATAAGAAGAGCACTCTCACAAGAAAAGCCATAGTCTTGCAAATATTTCAGATTAAGTCCATGAATGTTTTTTCTCGCCCATTGATCAACATTGGGATCGCAGTTGGCATGTTGATGATAGACACTAACAATCTGATATGTCCAATTGTTCATAGCAATAGCACTGAGCTCCTGTACAGGTTCATCCTCACAATCCATAAAAATGATGATAGAAGCCTAAAACGGAAATTTACACATCTAAGGAAACGTTCTATAACATATTACAAAATGAAGAATTACATCGATGCTTTTCACGACAAAATACACAAATGATATGATGGCAACGAAGAAGTAAAATGTATCTAATAAGACCACGTCTACGACACTCAAAGCACATAAGCGAATTGTCATAGGGTAGAGTTAGGAAAGGACTAGTAATTCTCCTTCTTTGATTTGCGTTTTGATGCAGCATTCTTCTCCGACTTGCGCTTCGTACCACTGCTGTTAAGGATTTGATCAATTATGTCATCCACGTTGGGTGGTTTTGGAATATATAGGATGGATTCCATATGCATGGAGAGAGAGGCTATTTTATTATCCTTGTGTCGACCATAATATAGCCCATTCACTTTGAAAATGATATCCCAAGTACCTTCTCCGAGCTCATCACATCTGATGGGTATTGAATGATCTCCATCCTTCTTATAGTAAGTACACCAATGTGATACTGGTAGGCAAATGTGATTACCATCCCAAATCTTTCTATAGGGAGTATCCTTGTCATCTCTCGCCTTCCACTCTTGAGCAAGAGGATTAGGAATGTCCATATTTAATGTCACATACTCCTCAATAATATCAAGTTGGTGGCGAATGTACGGACTCACGGGGATCAGCATGTAGTCCCCATACTGATTGCGCATTATCTTGACATCCGTGGAAGGGAGCATTCCCGTTTGGAGTACTACGCTATGATCGTCATAACGCAAGACTTGTTTAAATTTACGCTGTAGCGGTGTAGGATTATGTACCTTGGTTGTTTCTTCCACTGACCTCAGTTGTAGATGATCTGACCGTAGCGAACCTTGTAACGTTTGACCGCCATTTTGTCCTACTAGCGCAGCAGATGGAGTAGATGCCTGAAAATGAAAAAGATTGTATTAAGTTTACGTTCAAGGGAGGAGAGGGAGGAAAGTAGCGACTTACCATTTTAGTTGGATAATAGAATAGAGAGAGAGAAAATATGCGTCCGTCACTCGTGTGATTCAACGATGGAATGATTCTCACTGTGGAAGGCTCGCTATTTATATAGAAATGCTTGATTCTCATTGGATGATGATCCTCATTGGACAATGACATCAAGCTGATTCCATATCTGAAATCCGTTTTCCAATCCGATGCTTCGTTTTGAAGCTACAGCCCAAAACGTCCCAAATTCTAACTCTGTCGTTTTTCGCCAATGTCCCAAAATCTTAAATGGCGTCTCACATCTAAACGAAGACAGATATGAACAAGCCGTTTCTTTCACTGAAAATTTGTCTCACTCTTACCTTTCAAACGAGCTATTGCACGACAAAATCCGTCCACTAGAAGCCAAGATCGAAGCTAGCTGTCCAGAGGGGGGGGACGTCAGCGAAAATTTTTTCTCTCCGATTGCGTTCAAATTCACCATACCGATGCAGAATTTCACGCTGAATCCGAATCTGGCCTCCGTTTTCCCATCCAATGCTTCGTTTGGGCGCTACACACCAAAACGTCCCAAATTCTAACTGTCGTTTTTCGAAAAATGTTGAAAATTTTTTCTCTCCGATTGACTTGAAACTCACCATACCGATGCAGAATTTCACGCTGATTCCGAATCTGGCCTCCGTTTTCCCATCCGATGGTTCGTTTTGGCGCTACAGCCCAAAACGTCCAAAATTCTAACTCTGTCGTTTTCTCGAAAATCATCACACACTATAGCCTCAAGACAAATCCTGGCGGTCGCCCAAGTCCACCACGACACTCTGCCGTTCCAGAGGGGGGGGGAGTCAGCGAACATTTTGTGAACGTGGATCAACCTGGCCGGCACACCACGACAGACCACAACCTCTGTCGTTCCAGAGGGGGGAGCGCCGGTCGGGTGTTCGCCGTTTTCTTACTACTATAATTCATCAGATGAGCTAACTACATGAGCTGTTAAAAGCTAAATGATCTTCCGCTTCAAAGTCCGTACCTCCTAGGTTGCCATCAAAATAACAGCATACAAAGAGAGTGTTGTTTTTTCAAGTTAGCTCAAGCAAACTGAAATTTGAATCGGTGTTTTGGAATAATGAATTGGAATTTTAGAAAATTGATAGCCGGCACGTCAACCACCTCAAATTGCGTGGTTTACATAGCTCAGAATGCCGAAATAAAATTGGCTTGCACTTAATGTTCGTTACATTGAAATGTTCCTTTCAACTATCACTTAATACTATAGCACTCTGTAACGCTTGAGAAGACCGGTGTACAAAATATTGACAAATATGATAATAAGGCATCCTCGACAGCTTAGTCTTATTTCTACTTTGTTGAACATTAAAAAAAATGGTTGGGCTAGCTCACACTATACGCACGTACGCAAACATCTATTTAGTCAATATTGATATATTGGATCTATTTGTTATAACAACATCGATTTACTTCGGATCACGTAAAGCGGATATCGAATAAGTCGGAATAAAAAGGAAAAGTGTGACCCGCCACTGAAATTGGACCGAGTTTTTCTTCACTTGTGGTTGGAAAAGAGCGCATTTGACCCTGACAAGGTTTACATGAAGGAAGACTCAACTGAGAATAGGCTCCCTCTGACTCCACTACATATCTTGTGTGTCCATAAGCGGCAAGCAATACACTGAACAGAATTGGAGCCGACACTCTTTCGACAAATATTACAAGAAAACTTAGGCCAAGTTATTAAAAGGCCGGCGGGCGTTTGTGTGGAGAGCATGATTTTCGTTTTTTTTCATTAACTTTCAAGCCTTTCTTCGAAAACCAATCTTTCCATGCTTTTAGTTTTTGACGAACTTGTCTCACTCTCTGCCACCAGTACTAAGTCATCAGCATAAAACACCTCGAACGGAAGACCACCGCTTATTTCGGCGGTAGCAGTAATAGCCAAAACAAATAGCAGTGGGCTCAGTACTGACCCTTGATGAAGTCCAGAACTCACGCTGAAGGATTCACTGCATGCCGAGTGCCTATGTACCGACGTTGATGCGTTGTGGTACAGACTCATCGCTGCACTCATCAGCCACTCATCCACAAAAGCTAGGGGTACACCGGATTTGAAAATTTTATATCCGGCCGTATTTACCGAATTTGGAGATAAAACAAATCTACATTACATTATGCAGTTTTTTCCTAAAGAGTACAATGCATCTACAGTAGTTACTGAATTGGACATTTACGAGCCACATATTATGAAAGAAATGTTGCCTTACCGGTAATTTGTCCTTAATTTCAGGTTTAATTAATTCTCAGACTGATTTACTAAGGTTTGATAGCAACAGAATTACTGACTTGTAGATATCAGAGGATCTACCTAACAACATTGCAATTTCCCTTTTTTAAGAGCAGCCAATAAGGATTGACAATCAGCTTTCGCAACTGACGAGGTCGATGCTAATGTGATAGAACCCCTATTCGATCATTTAGCTGATGTGCTTAATTTTATTAAGAATTCATACCAAAAATGCGACACGGGGCTTAACCACCTCGCACGCATGGATAGGGTTAATATAAAACCGGAGTTGATTTATATTTTATCACTAAATTTCTCAGTTAAAACATATCACCTAGCTATCACGACATTTTACGTAGGCCTTGATAAAAAATTCGAAGGTAGTACATGAGACCTAACAAAAATTCGTTCAATTAATTTCCCTGAAACGACAGTTTATTTACATTCATTTCACAACGTAGCGCAACCTGCGCTTCAATCATCTCCTTGTACAAGTGTCCTTCCAGAACTTAATGCCATTCGGTAAAATAATCGGGCTGTGGTCACCAGATGAATGATAAATTAGATGTAGCTTACATACAACAATAACATCCATTCTATGTAGCCTACATGTCCATATAGATTGCACGGTGCGCATTGATGTAACAATGCATTAAGCATTTTGTACTACAGGGTGTCCATAAAGAAACCGGACGATTTCATTTTATTCTCAATATTCACCATTTGAATAGATATCGTGCTAATATGACTTTTTAGATACTTTGGAATGTACGATTCTGTTTTCAAGTAAAGAGTTTTTCTAAATTTTCTTTATTCAAATCAAAAATTTAGTTTAAAAAGTTTTTTAATAAATATATTGAAAATTTATAAAAAATTTTAAGATTTTTTTCCTTTCAAGTAAAGAGCAAAAACATTCTCGGGCACACACGTCACACTTCCTACGTCTGATTTACTGTCCTTTCTGGCGAATTTATCCGACGGAAAAAGAATATCCACTTTGCTTCGGGCGAAAGCGGTTGTGTGACTGCTATATTAGCCTCGGCATTATCACTAGCAAAAACTTTTAAGCATGAGCGGAATATCGGAGAGAGTAGAAATTGTGGAGCTCTATTTGGAAAAGAGACGGTCTGCGACGGAGGTAAAGAGGAAGTGGTCTATAAAGTATGGTCGTCATAGTCGGATCCCACACAGAGAAACGATTAAAGAAATTATCAATCGATTCCATGAAACCGGCAGCATCAATGATCGGTCGCGAACTGGTAGACCGTCAAATGAAGAGGCTCCACAAGCTGTTGGAGAACTGATACACAAAAATCCATCGTCATCTACGTATGTGTCAGATCTCCAAGCAAATTGGTCACTCAAAGTCATTCGTGCACAATGTCTGTCGCCAAATGCTGAAACTCTATCCCTACCGCGTTCTACTTCATCATGCGCTTCAGTCCAACGACCACGCTCTACGTGTCTCGTTCTGTGAGTGGATTCGCGATAAGGTGTTGAGTGAGGAGGACTTTCTTTCGTAAGTGTATTTCAGTGACGAAGCACATTTCTGACTAAACGGATACAGAAAATCCATCAGCAGCATAATTAACTGATGTCTTCAAATTGTGACTGTAAATTTCGATGAACCAGTGCACATTTTTTCCATGTCATCGAAAAGTAATGATTTTCCGTTCTATTTCTGATGTTAAATAAAAAATATTATATGGATCAAAATCGGCCTATTAGTTAAAAATGTTTGAACATAAGTTCATTAAGACTTCATTGTTTAAAACATAATTGTTTGAAACCATTGATTATTGTATAAAGAAATTCTCTACTTGAAAACAGAATCGCACATTCTTAAGTATCTGGAGTCATATTAGCACGATATCTATTCAAACTGTGAAAATTGAGAACAAAATGAAATCGTACGGTTTCTTTATGGACCCCCTGTATATACTGGATATAAATAAAAATCATAATCAAGAAAATAAAATATATAGCGCAGAGCTCCTTAGATGAACGATAAATAACGACCGCGGGTAAAATACCAGCTTTTCAGTCGATGAAAATCCGGTGCACCCCTAAAAAAGCCTTACACAATTCCCAAGCTATCAGATCCCAAGGGAACCAATCGAAAGCCTTTTCGAGGTCTACAAAAGCGAAATTGAGCTTTCGGTTTTCTTGCCAGATATTTCACTTGAAGCTGTCTCATGATAAAAATGGCGTCAGTCGCACCTCTGCCTGGCATGAAACCAAACTGCATCTCATTGTTGTTGACCTGACTTCTGATTATATTTTCTAAAACTCGCTCGTAGATCTTTATAGCCACTTTAGAAAGTTTGAGACCTCTGTACGACTCACAATTTAGAGGATCACCATTGCCTTTGAAAATCGTGACTAGGATACTCTTCATGCAGTTAGTAGGTATCGCGTCCCCCCTGAGGAAGCAATTAAACAATTGACACAACTAGGGAACACCTACATCTCCAGAAGCCAGCATAATTTCAGCTGTAACGCCCGATGGACCAAGGGCTTTGCTTCTTGCACACTGACTGCTGCAGACACTTCACTTTCATCAAAATGACAAATCGCTCCCTGAACCGGTTCTGTGCTCGTCCATCAGATTGATGGGACGTCCATCAGATTGCTCATGTAATCTTTTCACACTCTTAGTGTCTCCTCTTCATCCACAACGACGAGTCCACCGCAGTCTCTAATGCAAGACGTACAAATTAGATCTTTCTGCTCCTTAGCTGTTAGCCTGGCGATTCTGAAGAATTTCTTCTTCCTTTTTCACAGCTAAGTTCATCGGCAGATTTTCGGCGCTCCCATTCTTTAGCTTCCCAGACAGGCAGACATGGACTTTCTTCTTTGCTGCAAAGCAATCGAATCATTCGAATCAGGATGTAGGAATCATTTTTTGTTCTTCTCCATATATTGAAGAGGACTATCTTCTCACCAACCGCTTGTTCGACTTCTTCACAACACCACCATGTAACCTTGTGCCTCAGAGGACCTTTCGTGGTTCCACAAACATTTTTTGCCGTTTCCATCCAGGAGTTGCGCATTGCAGTCTACTATTCTTCAATAGGATAAAGAAGCTCCACTTTTGAATCATTCTGTCGAATGTGATCTGCGAAAAATAGCTTCTTATCCTCTTTCTTTATCTCCCACACCTTAAGTTTTGGTGCAAACATTTTCTTGTAGAGGAGCCTCTCTTCATATCTTAAATCAGGGATAATAAGTCGATGCTGTGAGACGCACTATTCCCCTATGATGACTTTGACATTCTGCACGTACCGGCGATCATTTTGTCCTCTCATGAAGTAGTCTATTTCAGTACTGCAATCGCCAGACGAATATGTAATGTGATGGTCTTCTGGTTTTCGAAAGAAAGTATTACAGACAGACATTCTCATTGCTGTGCCAAATATCAATACACCTCCTTTACCATTTCGGACAAGGCCATGACCTCCGTGGATACCATCAAATCCATCTTTCTCCCGGCCAACGTGGCCATTCAAGTCACCACCCAAAAGAGTTGCCTTCGAATCCGGAATCAGACTGGCTGTTTCATGCATCAGGTCCCAAAATCTGTCCTTATCAGCTTCGCTCCTGCCTGACTGCGGTGCATAGGCCGAGACAAGATTAGTAAGTCTTTGTCCTAGGCTGGCCAGGACCTTCACTGGTTTTTTTTATCTATTCATCTCTGCTTGTAGCCAACTCCGTGGTAACATTTCTCCTCTTCATGTCCTCTTCGATCATATCTGTCAACTTCTTTGCTGGTCGGCCTCTCCTTGAACTTCCTGCGATTGTGGCTTCTTCACCTCCTCGTTTTCATCATTGAACTGGATGCAATTTATTAAACTGACGAGCAAGATATCGTGTGAATCTAAACCACCATGTTAAATGATATTTTCTGGTTAACTGCAGTTTCTTTCGTGTTTATAACTGTCATTAACTGAATGCATTTTTCATGGCAGTTCAAATTAAATAATTAAACATGAATGGATTGTTTTCATATTCTCAAATACCCACGGATATCATAAATTGAATTATAAAGCTCCTGTCGTTTTTAGCGGACAAAAATGGCTTAAGCAGCAATAACATTTGATTATGATAAGGCTTTTAAACAAATTGAAGAAACAGTGATAGCAACCGAAGTGTAGTCCGATTTGCGCTTAGCCGCTAGGCGCGGAGTTCATTAAATAATTTACATGTTTTTCATTATTCAGTTTTCAAACTCGCCTGTAAAACAGTTAAGAGATGCTGTTCACGTTCCGATCGGTCGGAGCGATCATAGACGAGCAAGTATTTCAAATGATCAATCTGCATCCGAAAGTTGTCCAATTTTTCAGTTTGAGCACAAATGGTCTGACACAGAGCTGTCCGCTCACTGCTAAGTGTTTCGTTATCTTCCGTCAATTCGTTAACAGATTGTTGGAGATCCGTCAGTTCTTGAAGCGTTGCCTGTAAAGTAGGAAATGAAAGTGTGAAAAATTCTATCAGTCAAATGCAATTGCTAGGTATAACTTATATATACTATTGTACATCCTGTAGCACAGTTTGAAAAGTAAACCAGCATCAATGCAACTCGCATCGTTTTTCATGTAATAGCCAGATATCATAATTTACTCGATTGTATTTGTACTCCATAAATTTGTTGGGAGTGAATGTGCTAATTTTAGGGGAAGGAATCAACCGAATTACTGATGATAATGATTTTTTGAAGCTGCAATGGCAAAAATCAGCGAAGTTTTGAAGTGCCGAAGCTAGAAGGAAAACTACAGAAGATATGTTACGTATTTGCATTAAGTCTGATATGTGAGACAAATTGTGAACCCATATTATACTGTTTATTTCCATGAGAAATCATAAATTTACTAATGCATAGAGAAAAATAGGCAGAAGCATTCCGACGCCACGCTGAGCGTGTCTCGTTACACGAGAAATCTGCTCAACGGAACACTAATTCTACAATATTATTCCTTATACGCATCTTTCAGCCCAGGGTTGCCAAGACCAAACGATCAAAATAGTGACATAAAAATTCACAAGAAAAAGTGACTATAGCAGTGTTTTTAAGGTTTTGATTGAACCGACAGTCTTCAAATTTCTACCGGCGACAAAATGCATGACGTAAGGTTAATATCATTTCATATATTTGTATTTATTTCAGTTTTGTTGGGTTACTGCTATATGCCTACTATATGCATGCGGTTACACTGAATACTACTAGTAGCTCGTAAATCAGATCGTTGCAATAACATGAATAGTGAATACATCTATTGATGTGTTCATGCCTGATCTTTTGGCAACTTATTGTATTAGGCGCCTTTTATATTGATTAACTGCCCTATAACTTTTTTATGAAACCGACATAACAAGTGGTAAATATCATTTTGAGTGCAAGTTATACAGAGTCGCAATTTTGCTGGATACTTTGATGAAAGACCAAAAGATTTAAACCGGCAGTGCCAAAATAAAGCGAATCAACCAGAAAATAATATACAAAAATCGATAGAGCAAGAAATTCAACGATGAAAATAAATAACAATGATAACCGATATCTAAACAGACGATGAATAAGATAAATACTACAGTTAAGATGAACTAAAATACCTTTACATGAAATAAAACGCAAGCTTATCGACAGCCCTCTCGAAACTTTAAGATAAAATTTATTCTATAACTTTGCTGAAAGAATGCTTGAAATTTTAAGGGCATTTTCGAGTACTATTAGAAATTACCAAGGTAGAGATTCGTGCACAAAGAGTGACTTATTAAATTTTGGATGGTACCCCTATCAATATGCATGTACTTCACCTAATTGGCCCCAGTACATGATGAAAAAACAAAAAGCAACTGAGGTCTGATTTTCATCAAGAAAACTTGTTGAAGTATTAGCAAAACGACATGCTTTAAAAGTCATTTGTGACAGCGATATAAAACACAACGATGGGGTATCAGTTCGAAGAAAACATTGAGCCTATGATTTTCTTAGAAATTATAGTTGTTCGTGAAGACTCGCTTGCTTGTTCCAAGTGCAACCTGCGCCTTTTTTGTTCCAGATCCTGCATCTGTTTCCGCGTTTCAGAAATCTCCATTTCCACTTGGTCAATATCTCTTTTCAGCTCTATTGACGTGTCTTCTGAAGACGATCAAAGTTTCTCGCAGGGAGGACTCTTGAGCAAGGATCTCATTGTTCACCGCGGCCAATTTCTCTGAATCCTTCCTATAGTTCGAACCAGCAGATTGAACGTCACTCAATAAGGACTTCGGTGGATTGTACGACTCTAAGTCCGACCGATCGAATCAATCTCTTACAAATCGCATGGAGTCGTACAAAATTGGTCTCATCTTGTTCTGTTGGACTGTTTCAGCGGTTTTCATCAAGGAAAACCGCATTCAACGTTCATATTGTGAATTACAACCAATAAATAAGATTCTACGAGTTCAATTAATTTTGGATAGTTTGAATGATCATGCGTTGTCCTGGATCGAAGGAAAATATCAATCAAAGTATGATCGGGATGCTGAGCCTGAAGTTTGCATAATTCATCAATCACTGTAGAATCAATCAAGAATTAATACTATGACTGTTATAGATATAGCAAAACGGAAATGCCAGCTAAGTGAGACAACTCTCTTATTGATTAAAATATGGACACTTGGGTGTAGGTAAAATTATATGAGTTGATGAGTAGTGCTCGAGTTTTGTCTGGTTTATGGGCCGATCCAAAATATTTTTTGTTTAAAATCGTTTAATGATTTACAAAAAGCTGGGCACTATTTTGTAATAATGACTAGTCACTGAATAATGACCTGTTGGCAACCATGTTTCAGCCTCATCTAATCTGAAATACAATCTACGAAGCGGACTGTTCGCTTGCTTGAAATAGGAAATATTAGCATTTCACCTGTAACTCTTCGTTTGTTGTGTAATTATCTTCTTGCATTCTCAATATACGATCCTGCAAACACGCAACAGAAATTTCGCTCAGTCCACCTTCAGAGCTTTTAGTGCTGCGAGCTTCCCAACTGCTCATTTGTTCTTGAAAAACAGATACACCCTCTGCATTGGATGGAACAACCGAAGAACATTCTCCTTGTAATGACGTCATATCATTTGAACTACTGTCGTCATTTGAACTCGCTGCTGCTGCAAAGAAAATGATAAATCGTTGATCGTGTCAATTTTACTTCAGTGGTACAACTGCTCTACATGCGGCTCATGATCCGATAAGGCTCATAATCACGACTTATCTAAATCAGATCGGATCCGGATCATGGGTATAAGCCAGTAAATTCTTCCTATCATTTTTAGGAGGCTTTATTCTCCTCAACCAGTAAGTTATGGTATTGCAATGTTATGAATAGAATTCAAAATATACAGTTCCATGAACTACCGTTTATTTTTATGTAGCTTAACATGGAAAGGGAAAGGTTTAACTTTTTAGTGAATAGCTAGTGGGTCTACCTGATTGAAAGCCTGTTCTGTCTATGAATCAATAAAAGAATATTTACAAATTCATCGACTGTTCCATAAAAATCTTCTATTGTATCATGGTTCCATCATAAGTGTGTCGCTTAGAAAATCTGGATCTGATTTATGAACAGTGCAGTCGCAGGTAGTCCTAATCTGATAAGTGATCATCTAATAAAATGCCATAATCCCAGTGCGCTATTTAACTTTACAGTTCACTTTATGGTTCCATAGCACATCATTGTGTAGGAGATCTTAATCGTCTGTCACAGATGGTGAAAAGTGATCTCGCTTTACTAGAATAGGTGCGTAAAACGTTTCATGCTGTAGCGTGAATGGTGCAATGTGAGCAAAGAGAAAGTCTAGAAAGGAAATCGAATTGGAGTCCGCCACTGTGGGTACGGATGGAATGATTTAATTAGAAAATGAAGCGATCTAAAGCGCAAAATCAAATCGAAAAATTAAAGCATGAAGAAAAGAAGCTTCCAAGAAATTCATGGAAAACTTGAAATAGCGAGTAAATATGTCATCGCTTCTGAACTTTCGGATCTAGAAATTAAGGTTGCTTCTCTGCTGAAAAGCGATAAGGTAATAATTGGTGACTGTGTCCTCCTTAGTGTTGCAAGCATTCCAAGAGCATCAGAAAACATGGTGAGAATTGCTGTGTTGACTGCCGATTTGACTAACTGATACAGACGAGACACAGTTGAGAGTGATAGATACAATTTTCCCCCACATCTAGACCAATAAAAGGCTAGTGACTGGGGCATATAAATGGATAATATGAAGATTCACATTGAGATTCTTAGGTTGTAGAGATGTTTTATTAAATTGCTAAAAAGTAATTCTACATACATGTCAGAAAAATTGTAACGCACAATAGCCAAAATAGACTCTCAGGTTTTGCAGTAGACCTTAAAGGTGTAGCTCAGTCAATTTCAGAAACGAGTTTTATCTCTGAAAATTAAAGTAGTCAATCATTAAGACGATTTCCTGTCACTTTCCTACTTATCTGCACGTTAGTTTGTCTGTGAATTCATGTCAAAGGTTCATGGTGACGTCAAAGCTGCCTATTCACGCTTACTGTGTAACTAAAAAACAGAACGACGCGCACCAGACAGCAGGTTCGCTGTGGTTGACTGACAGAGGAATCCTGCAGCATGCAAACAAACAAATCTCTGCAAATCTCTAAATCGACCAAAAGCATGACCAAAAGTAACTACTCTAGATTATTCTTGAATAAAATATGTCGAATGATAAAAAAACGAAGTACATGTGGTTGATCACGATGCAACACATTCACTCCTACGGAAAGGAAAATACGACAATTGATTGTACTAGGAGACTAAGTTCGCTGTTTATTAGCCGTCAGATTCCAAAATGTACAGTTGCTACAAATATCTGAAGCGCACGATAACTACAAGATGCCGGTACTGCAACTGAAAACTAAAAGTTAAAATCGAAAGTTAGACCAACAGGAGCAGTTGAGTTGGCCGACTTGACTCTCTTACTTTCTAGTCATGCATCACATAGAAACCATCAAAATGTGCACCCAATTCATCAGTAATAATCGCGAATTAATTATTCCATCTCTAATTTTGTCCGACTTTCATTCAGTTTTCCTGGAGCACTCACTTTTTGCGGAAGAAAATTTCAACCAATTAGCGTCTCATTTCCAAGCATGGTGCAGCCTCCTTAAGCAGAATTCATGCTTCTTCCGTACAACATGTCGTATACCGCTAATGTTGCACAGTATGCCGTACTGCTGTAACACCAAAATTGTCGTCCAGCAGGTTTATTGCTGTCCGGAAAAGCTATTGCTTTCTGTTGCTGTGACCCTGTTCATACATTTGTATTGCTGTGCGATAATTTGATTGCCATAGACAACGAAAATGAGTCCTGCTGCCATGTACTGACTGCGAAGAAATAGAATAGCTATACGACGATGGCATGCTCGACCACTCAACATATATCGTAACATCCGGGGTGACGATCGTTTGGTGGACGAGATGCGAGAAATGAATTCTGACGTGTATTTCAACGTACTTCTTAACAAAATTCGTCCTTTTCTGCAACATGACGTGACACTAGGGTTGGCACGAAATCTTTCGCGAAGTTTATTTTTTATTTCCTCCTCAGTTTATCGAAGTTTATTTTTTCGAGTACAATGTCATTTTTATGCACTGATATTATATGGAAGTTCTGCTTATGAAGAAAAGTATACTTTGATTTATCATTTAGGAGTTAATTACTACTTTAAAGGTTGTGATAAGAAGGTGTTCATCAATGGACTAACTGATTTTTCTTCACGACCCAGTCAAATCAAGACAAAAGCATATCCCAGTCACCATGAATGCGGTTGCAGAAATAAGACTGCTGCAACGTTCGCCATTGTTTTATTCGTCGTTCAAGGAACTTAGGATTCGATGAGTAAACAATTCATCATTTAATTATTCCGCTCTTTAATGTGCAGTACATACATGTATATAGCAGAGGACCGTTATTATTTGGAAGTACGTAAAAGTTTGCGGTAAAGAGCTTATTCCTATAGTAATCCAATCTGAGTCACAATCACAACTCACAATGTGCTTCAAGCGTTTGTAATCATATTATGTGTGTACAAAGATGTAGTATATTTGCATTGAATGCTGTGGTGTGGCGTGTGGTAATGCCGTAGCTGACACCCTCAAAGGGGGATGGGGTGCGGGGACAGACCAGAAGGGGCAAAATTTTCACGTTGTTGTTAATGATATTTAATAGGGAGGCGGAATTGAGTTTTTATAAAATTTCAATGCGCTAAATAAAAGTTAATAGTCAGCCTGTTCATTACCGATAGGTTGTTTATTAATTGAGAACCCACAGTACTCGTAATTCTCAGCTTTAGAGTTGCAGTCAACACGTGACTCACGATCAGATAACAATTTTGAATAATTTTAACTTGAATATATAGCTTATTCTAGAATGTATTTTAGCCATAGATAGTCATATGCCTACATAGGTCAAAAAAATTCAACGTATGCGTAGATAAACATGTAAAGTAAATGGTGTATGGTCAGCTAATTATGTTATGGCTTATGAGCATAAAAGCTATAGTCTACGAAGTACGCTATGTAAAAAGAACTTTCTACCAGAATCCAATCCTCAGTCTCTGCATTAGAATCATGTCGATAAATAAAGTAATTTCATTACATTGAATGCGATCTCATTTCATCTATGTGCATGTATGCTAAAAATTACAAAAAACGTTTTGACTTGAGAAGTTGGTCGTATATTAGTATTACATGTAATTGAATAGGGCTATTCAAACGAAATGTGATATTTGAAAGTTTAATAAATTATGGAATTATCAAAATATTAAGAGTGCTGTTATTACCTGTAATCCATTAATTCTACCAGCAATCGCACTCGTGCTAATAGAGACAACATAACAATCTGATATTTCATCTACAGACCGCTTCAGAAATGAATTCATGAATTTAGCTCTTGATAGGATAAGCACAAAAATTGGAGATTAACTTAATTGCATGTTGTACACGTGAAAAACAATTGGTTTGGATTAACGGTGCATTAAAGGGCAGCAACCCTGTCAGTTCAAATCATAATATAGACAGTGTCAACAGATTATTCTAATAATTAGTTATTCAATTACATGAATTATTATTCAACTTCCAATCACAACAATCAACAATATAAATTTTTAAGACTATAGTTATATAGATACGATACGCAACGATGAAAGAAAAACTTTACACTTACAGTTCACTGCTTAATGTTGAATTCATTTCAATTCGATCGGACTCAATTATACCAAAATAATATCATAAATATCAGTGTCACTTATACCGTCAATCTTCAATCGCGCTCGCTGATGTGTTGCCGTATACCCTACTGTGTTGTTGTTCGCTGGCAGGCAGTTGTTGCTGTTACTTCTGTAGTTATGTTACACCGCGAGAGCGCGGAGTTCTTCTAACTGCTACTGAAGATGTCGTATGTGTTGTTGTTGTGTCAATTTCTCATCGTTTCTAATTAATACAAATTTTTGAGACTTGACGAAAAAACCACGTTCTTTTGAAAATTGAAAGAGTTTCCTTTAATCCCTGCTCGTTAGCTTTCGACCCGACCATATTTCGTTCTTATCACATAAATTTTAATCTCCTTTTTCAACATGGACCATTAATCAGATTTCATGATATTATTTTTATCGTCGTTTTTTCTTTCATCAACAGTCACGTTATTCGCACACTGAATTTCTTTCTTCTGTCAGTTTATTAATATTCGCATCTCATGTCTCTCTCTCTCAGCGTTTGATTTTTTACTGACCGCTAACTTTCTTTTCTTTTTTCACGAGATATTGAATATCTCGTTTACGAAACGAAAATGGTGTAGGCTGACCGGTTACATATATACATGAACACAAGAAATTTGAACCATGAACATGAAAACGCACATAGGAACGACACAGGGAACGGCACACAGGAACAACGAGGATAGGATAAGGGCACATGGGTTAGATTGAAACGAACAAACGTTAGATACATTAGCATAAGACACTATACGCGACATGCAATTATCGGAATTGAATCTTATTATGGAATTGGAATTGAATTGAACTGTTTCGACTGGAATTGGATTTGGAATTGAAATTTCTGCTCCGGAATTGGAATTGGAATTAAAAAAATTCAGTGGAATTTTTCCAGCTCTGGCTACTAGTATTACTTCTGTAAACTGAAAATACTTCGAAAATTGATAGCTGAAAGAAAAATCACAACGACTAAAGGCCCGTTCAAAGCTCGTTCAGACAGAGCTAGGTTTGCGGTTTGCGGTCTTTGAAGGAAAAACCGTCGAAGAAACCGTCATTCAACACAGCGAGTCTCCCGAATTCGCTCTATTGACAGGTCACCGGACTGCTACTGCAGCTGCGCTGTGTTGGTTTTCACACATCGACAACGAATTGTGTCTCGGTGATTAATTGACGGTGAAAGACAGTTTGAAAAAAATCATCAGTTATCGACAAAATGACATTGCAGTTGTATTCATCTTGTTGTTGTGATGAAGACAACGTTTCGTTCATCAAAATCGATCCAGTGGTTCGGAAGTTATGTCAAAAAATGCATTTGTTCTCTAAGTGAATGTATGCTCAACTGATAAGTAAGTACCGTTGACAGAAAGTCTTCGAAACACAAAATTGGCGATAGCTCAGCTAATATTGCAACAAATTTAACAAAATAGACTGCATTTTACTTGTCATTTCATGATTGTGAAGATGGTGCAGACAGTTGCTTACACAGATATAGAAAATCTTTTGCCAATACTCATTATCACATCAGCTGATATTGCACTGATGGATTTTTCTCCAACATTCGGTAGAATCCGAAAGGGCATTCTCGGAGGCCGGGTTTGTTCTTAACGAAATTACGGTCGAGAATGAGTGATAACACAATTCAGTGTCACCTTACTTCGCCAATATTTTTTACGAGTTGACTAGTTTTTCCCTACTGTAGATGTTTGTTTAGTTCACTTTGAAAGATATACATTTTACAAGCACGTATCGTCTTTTGAAATATTTCTTGAAACTTAATGATTAAAAACATATACAGTATATATAAATCTCGATCGAGATCCCGGGATTGCGATTAGCCAGTCTCGAAAATCCCGGGATTGAGAAATGGCTCGAGATTGTAAACCCTAACAGGTATGGGAAGTGGTCAAACCCAATTTATTTCATGTACACGAGAACGATTTCTTAATTGAAATTATCTGTGATTCCTCCCAGCTAGCTACATGTAGGATGGTTACTTGATCATCAAACAAGTTGCTGTGCTAGACTGCTATTGCTATCAGCCAGAATCGGTTCAGGCAGTCTATTGTGTGACTAATCTGTGATGTCAGTTGAAGCCAACCAACGGTTGAAGCCAATTCTGTGGTTGAAGCTACGAGTCATCGGCGTTGGCATTGTCCTTGACTCCGTGCACTATTTCTTAGGGAAGCTAAAAATAGTTGATTTAAGGTGAGCAGCAGGTGACGCTGATTGGTTTAAAGTTAGACATTGTAATCATGATCGCCTTCGATCGAGGGGGCTATGCTGTAGTCAATTTCGGCATTCTACGCTCCCCCTACCGTCGTAATGTGCACGAAACAGAAATCACAAATACATCGATATTTTACTTTAGACAATTGCAAGACGTCAGCGAAATGTCTCACAGGTGGCTGTAGGAATCCGAGTGTAAAGGACTCAGACTTGCCGTGGGAATGGGAATTCCCATGAGATGGGAATCTTGCTTCAGGTCATGGGAATCCCATGGGAATTAAATGAAAATTTTGATCACCAAAATAAGATAAATTTAAATCTTATAGTATCAACTCTTTTTTGGTTTGCAAAGGTTGTGAGAAAGCGAGAATGCAGGCTGTAGTTGCACTCACCTTACTGGATGACTAGGCGAAGCCGCTCATGAATGACGCACAGATTGAAGTGAAAATACAACATTTATACATGTACATTGTACAGGTGTGTTTACAGTAAGCAGACTGTCCTTCTCTGAAAAAAGCATGATTCTGTCAGGGTGACGAAACACGGGTCGGTAACCATCATCATAACAATTATTTTCTTGGCTTATCAATCTTATAAGAAGACTAATATCGGTCTTGAATGAGAGAGAGAGAGAGAGAACTCTACAAAGAATTGTTATGATGATGGTTACCGACCCGTAACCTGGACGGTACGAGACGGATGGACGTCTCTACATAACCTGAATTATGTAATTATCTGTTGAGGCTGTCTGTCAATTCGCATCGTCAACCGACGGGAGGAGAATCAGTATCCATGTCAATGACCGAACGATTCTCTCGCCCCGTGCGCTGCAGGATCAATTTCACTTACGCAACTTTTGACAATTCAAGTGAGGGAATGTGAGCTCGCAAAACATTCTTTTCCCCTGATTGACGCTTGGCGATGATTCATTAGGCTGCAGACCGAAGAGGAACCGAGCTATATGATGTAATTATAATCGTCTGCAACTTCAGTTCCCACTCTGAGGCAGGTCGTCGCTGCGATGTCTTCGAACAACTTCTTTGAAGTAGACAAAAAACTCTGCAGCAGCAGCACATTTCTGCTGCTCGTGTATCTTTTGTTCCGCCACCGAAGTCATTAACCAGTGGTAGTGCCAATCTTGATTCGAGGATAAAGGCCGTGCAAGTGGACATATCACCGGTTGCCGAGAGCTCAGGAGACGACAAGAAACCATTGTTGGCCCCTTTCCTTTATTGTGATGCCTGTAAGAAATTATTTCTTTGGTTTAAGAAGACAAGAGGACAGTGGGTCAACCAGAGTGGGGTCAGTGCAATGAAGCGCCATCTCGAGAAAAACTGCGCACCGGCGACGTCGACGTCCAATCAACTCACCATTCACCGAAGTTTTCAGTGTGCTCCATCAACAAGCAAGCCTCCTCTTCCGAAAGAAGCAAAAGAACAATGGCAGCAGCATGTAGTGAAGCTTGTTTGTGCCCATCCGACTGTGTCCATCAACGCCATGGCTCAAATTACATCTTTTTGCGCAAACTTCGCTTCTTCGGTAACGCACAGAAACAACAAGATCAATGACTATTCCATCGGACGAACTTACATTTCATCGGGGTTAATGACTGAGGGAGAGCAATCCCATGCGAAGTTGCAACATCATTTTAGAAACAGTCTCAACGATCCGGATGCTGGTGTATCATGCATGATTGATTTTTGGTCTGGAAGACATGAACATCGACTTTCTTATTTTGTTATTGTTGCTTGTGGACTCGATAAAGATTGGCGTTGGTTCAGTTATCCACTTAAGATTTGTGATTGTGATGATGTACCACACGACGCTTCGTTCACTTTCAAAATTCTCGAAGAATGCATTCAGTCACCGGATGATGAAAAACAGGGTGAGCTCTCTCAACCCATCTTTATAGTTAGTGACAACGAACCGAAAATGGTTGCAGCGTTCGACGGTCGTTATCCAACGACGCTGAACTTGGGTGGTAGAATTGGTTGTACCGAACATGCCTTGTCGACTTGTGTCAAAGACGTTTTCGAGAAGTCTCCACCAGCGTTTCCAATTGACAGGCGAAAAATTTCCGCGCAGCCCACAAAATTCCGCGCAGCCATCAAGATTCACAACTAAGTAGATCGGTCCATAAGTAATGTTATATGCGAGTATGAAAAAAATTTTACGCCATTTTATGGTGGGATAAGAGCAGATCGCCTATTCTTGCGACGAGTGTTACGTGAAGCAAACACAAACGGAAGTGCTGCGGAAGTTTTCGTAGTCAACTAACTTTCTAACATAATCATAATTATAACTAAAGATAATTAGAATATAATCTCAGAATATCAAAGGAAAAGTTTCTTGGAAACACTTCATATTCACAGCACAGATTGCACATATATTAATAATCATATTAACATTATAAATGTACCTTTCTATTATTACAGAACCACTCCATTAACAAATAAGAATTCACATTCATTATTTTATGCAACTTAGAAGCAACTATCCCCCTCTATATTATGACATCTTAGTTACCCACGGATGCTCATATCGAAGGCAATTAAAATTCTGGAATATTTTTTACCAAATGCATATAATAACGTGATTACACTTCTGTGAATTAACTAACTGCGAAACGATTGTTCTGAGAAAAGAGATTTAATATAACAGCAGTCAACTAAGCATTCTTCTTTTTCTTCTTCTGTGACTGGCAACTATTTTAACTGCTCTCTTCGAAGTCAACCATCAATTTCCTTGCCATTTCCATATGTTGAAAAGCAAGTCTACGTTTCTCTTCACGTTCCTCTCTCCTCTTTCGACATTCCCTGTCTTCTGCTTCTTTACGTGCCATTTCCTCTTCTCTTCGTAATTTCATCAACACGTTCTCTTTCTCTTGCTCTTTCGATGTTTCATCTCGTTTCAGATATTGTTCGTATTTAACCCATGCAGACCGGACATGATCTCGAAGAGAGTCATCGATTGTCATTGCACTTGCTGAAATTCCACGAGCTAAGTGAAAAGCTTTCACGGTCAGAAGACCGTTCAATGAGGGATCTCTCAGTCGATTACGATCCTTCGTCAGAATCTTACTTAGAGAGCTAAACAAGCGCTCAGTGTCGGCATTACCGTGAGGTATTAGGAGACCACGACGCGCCACTGAAACCAAAGAAGGATATTGATTCGCCATCTCTTCGTTATTCCAGAATTTTTCTACCGAAGAATCATCAAGAATTTTACACCTTTCACTTACAAAGTGTCTCCACTCCAGTTTGAGACAATCAAAATCTCCGTCAAAACTTAAACTTTTTAGCCAGATACACAACATCTTTCTCCGGAATACTATCGGCTTTCTGTGGATCCAGCATTTGTAGAGATCGCAGAAGTCGATGCTTAATTGGTAAATAATGGTACAGCGCACATAAAAGTGAAGAATAGAATTCACGGACTTTCAAAAAGAATCTCGCTCGCATTACAGCTGTTATGGCATCATTCCTCAATGCTTTTCTCGCCACATCACCTATAATCAGGTTATCATTGCTGAGTTGTTGATCAAAAGAAACATCTTTTATATCATCAAAATTCTCCATCGAATCAATTTGAGAAGGGCGAACAAATGAGCGTAGGACGTCGTCGGCAAACAAATCACTCATCGAAGAATATAAAAGATGAATGATAGGAGTGGAGATTTGGAAAAACTTTTCGAATCGACAAAATGGTGTGAGGGCACAACGTATAAAACCAAGATAAGCGAGAGTATCAGGCGCTACCATCTTCTCCAAAATTCGTTTTACTTTTGGTTTCGACTTTTCAGTGTCCGACAAATTACGGACGAATTCAAGCAGTGGGGTATACAATTGAATGTGGCGTTCAACAACAGCATGGATCTGAAGCCACCTAGCTTCCACCGGCCGAATGTACTTTAAAGGCTCAAGCATTAGAATTTCTTGGATCTTGGTAAACTCGGATGCAGCCTTCGAATGACGTAAATAATTATAAGTGTCATCCAAAAGTTCCTCCAAATCCTCACCAATAGCTGCCATCGCCCGAGAACATGCATTGTGCACATGATGCAACACACAACCGCCGATATCTTGGATCGATGGCGCTATCTCCCGTTGTAAGAGACTAACAAGCTCCCCTATGTGCCCACGCATCACATTTCCGCTGTCGCACATAACACCTAAGCAATCTTTTGCTAGCACATAACAGCTGAGCAATTTTGATGCTTCTCTCATTTAATCCTGACAGTAGATGTTCTTTTAAATCGCTTGCACGAACTTTGCTGACAGATTTCAAGAAAAGGAAATCTGTAATGACTTTTCCGTCAACTAAATGACGGCAAAGAATTGCTAACCATTTCCTGTCACCGAAGCTCCCTTCATCAACGAGGAGAGAATATGGGGAACGATTAGATAAGTAGTAAGAAAACGGCGAACACCAGATAGCGCAAGATGGCCGCCATCGCTGACGTCCCCCCCCCTCTGGAACGGCAGAGTGTCGTGGTCGGCCGCCGTGGTGCTTCGGGTCTGAGTCCCCCCCCCTCTGGAACGGCAGAGGTTGTAGTCTGTCGTGGTGTGCCGACCGGGTGGGTTCACAAACTGTTCGCTGACGTCCCCCCCCCTCTGGAACGATAGAGTGTCGGTCGTGGTGGACTTGGGCGACCGCCAGGATTAGTCTTGAGGCTATAGTGTGCGATGTTTTTGGTGCAATCTGCTGAATGTTGGGTTGTAAAATGGGTTGTTTCGAGTGGAAGGAGTGGTCGGATGAGAAAACGGAGGTCGGATTCGTATTCAGCGTGAAATTCTGCATCGATATGGTGAGTTTCAAGGCAATCGGTGAGAAAAAATTTTCAACATTTTTCGAAAAACGACAGAGTTAGAATTTGGGACGTTTTGGTGTGTAGCGTCAAAACGAAGCATCGGATGAGAAAACGGAGGTCAGATTCGGATTCAGCGTGAAATTCTGCATCGCTATGGTGAGTTTCAAGTCAATCGGAGAGAAAAAATTTTCGGCTCACCCCCCCCCTCTGGACAGCTTGCTTCGATTTTGGCTTCCAGTGGACGGATTTTGTCGTGCGATAGCTCGTTTGAAAGCTAAGAGTGAGACAAATTCAGTGAAAGAATCGGCTTGTTCCTATCTGTCTTCGTTCAAAAGTTAGAGCGGTTACAAGATTTTAGGTCGGAGCTCGCTCACCTGAAAAAATCCTAAGTGTCAGAGTGACTTTGTATGGGTAAAATTTTGAAAATTTTCCAAAGTGTGGAATTTCGACCTGGGACCGTCACCAAAACATTTTTCATCAAATTTCACTGACCTCCCCCCCCTCTGGACAGCTAGCTTCGATCTTGGCTTCTAGTGGACGGATTTTGTCGTGCGATAGCTCGTTTGAAAGTTAAGAGTGAGACAAATTCAGTGAAAGAAACGGCTTGTTCCTATCTGTCTTCATTCAAAAGTTAGAGCGGTTACAAGATTTTAGGTCGGAGCTCGCTCACCTGAAAAAATCCTAAGTGTCAGAGTGACTTTGTATGGGTAAAATTTTGAAAATTTTCCAAAGTGTGGAATTTCGACCTGGGACCTTCACCAAAACATTTTTCATCAAATTTCACTGACCTCCCCCCCCCTCTGGACAGCTTGCTTCGATTTTGGCTTCCAGTGGACGGATTTTGTCGTGCGATAGCTCGTTTGAAAGCTAAGAGTTAGACAAATTCAGTGAAAGAAACGGCTTGTTCCTATCTGTCTTCATTCAAAAGTTAGAGCGGTTACAAGATTTTAGGTCGGAGCTCGCTCACCTGAAAAAATCCTAAGTGTCAGAGTGGCTTTGTATGGGTAAAATTTTGAAAATTTTCCAAAGTGTGGAATTTCGACCTGGGACCTTCACCAAAACATTTTTCATCAAATTTCTCTGAACGAGGGGGGGAGTCAGTGAAATTTGATGAAAAATGTTTTGGTAAAGGTCCCAGGTCGAAAGTCGGAAGTTTTAAATTTTTCAAAATTTTCACCACACTGGAGCTCTCACACTTAGGAATTTTTTCACTTGTGGCATGTTACATGGACATGTGCTGACGGACCAACTTCCCGTGATCATATGAGAATGGTTCAGGTGTCATATGATATAGAATGATGAGACGAATCGTTTGCAACAAACCGCATGTCGCTACGATGAATACTTTCGGAGATAGAGCCATTTTAAGTTTTCTTCCGAGCATATATAAACCCCCGACAACGTAAGTCTGATCACTTCATCGAAAGACGAGGTAAGCGACGGTCGTCGCTCTGAGCTCCCGATATCGGGTGTTTCAAAGGACTCTATCTTTTGAAGTAGGCAAGCTATCTTCTTACTTCAAAGTTTGTATGATAGAGTTTGATAGTGTCTTTACTACTGATAAAATTTTTTAAAAGTAGTATGAGTAGTAAAATGCGGAATTTTTTAAAAATTCTTAATTTTCACTTTTTTCAAAGTTTTAACATATAGACTAAGGTTTTCAAGTATCCTGAGTTCAAATATGCTATCAGATTTGAAATTTAACTATGTCTAAGGCAGCTTTGAGGGGTTAGATCCCAGCTACTGATCACTACCTTAGACTCGGCGTTCCTGTTACCACTTCGGGGCAGTGACAATGATGTCTTCAGCTGTAAAGAGCGGGTATCGGGGAAGATCTCTCACTTCCCTAGTGATCAGTACAAGGCCTTCGGGCTGTCGACGGGATCGAGTGCCACTCACTACACTCTTTAGGAATATGACTGTACTACATGATTCCAAACTTATACAAATTTCATTATCTTACAGCTAACGATAAATCTAACATGGCTAATGACAGGAACCGCAAATACCATATTAAAATGTGCTCATGTGGGCGAGTTAATCGCAGTGCGGACGCCAAGGCTCATGTCAAGAAGGCGGGCACCGGCCACATGATTATCTTGAATAGGGTTGCGTGCGTGAAGTGTAGAGTGCTGAAGGGTGATGAGGATGAGGCGCGTTTTTACAGAGTGCATGCTGACTGCAGTGGTGGTTTAGTGACTGATTTGAGATTTACGCAGTTGATTGTGGAAGAGAGGGAGCGAATGTTGGCGATCGAGCGAGAGGGTAAGGCTGAGAATGTTGTTGAGAATGATGAGTTGGCGAGAGCGGTTGCGTCGTTGGAGGGTGAGATTGAGCGAAAGAGAGTGCTTGAGAGTGATGATGAGGATGATGTGGATTTAGATAGGGAGCGTGTGAGGAAGCGTGTGAGGAAGTTGAGCTCTTCGTCGTCGGAGGTGTCAAACATTGTCATCACCGACCCCCCGAAGAGCTCATCTTCCCCAAAAGTGCAGAGTGGTGGGATTCGTGTGCAGTCGGCGAGGTGGTTGAAGGATGAAGAGAAGAGGCATGTTTCGCAGCAGATGGCGCATGATTTGTTGGTGAATAAGTATGAGAGTTTGAAGAAAGTGAAGGATGAAGTTGTGAAGGAGTTGGATGAGTTGAAAAAGAAGGAACTGAAGTCGAAGGAGGTAGCGGATGAAAATATTAGAATGAGGCGTAGTGTGACTGATTTTAAGACGCGTGAGTTGGAAGAGAAGAATGATGAGTGTGAGAAGAGGGCGAGTGCTGCGGAGAGAAGAATGAGAGATGCAGAAGCGAAGTTTGAGGAGATGATGAAGGAGATGAGTGTGTTGAGAGCGAGGAATGTTGAGTTGGAGAGGACTGTGGCTCGGCGGGGTGATGAGAGGCAGGCGTATGAGAAGTTGGAGCGCATGAGGGATGAGTGGGAACGTGTGAATGAGGATCGTTTGTTTGAATTTCACATCCCTATTCGGGATAATCATTTGGCCGGCGAAGTACTCGTAAACCAGAATTTAGACGAATCCATCCTATGCTACAATGGTCATCCGACGAAAAAATGCCTCCACGCCAGCCTGAGAATGCGCGGCCATCTCCACAAATTTTCGATTCGGAAACGCGCGAGACTGCCAAAGGATGACTAACTTGGTAAGTGAAAAAGTAAATAAGATAGTATATCCTATTCTAATACATATCATTTTCATTGCAGATCTTTGCCCGCCTTCACCACCCCATCACGACACTCCCGAGAACGAACCATCGGCTCTCTTAAGGGCCACCTAGGGGCAAGACATGATAGAACCTCCACGCGGTTTGCCCTGGGCAGTCTTCGGACTGGCGAATACTATCATTAAGTTGAATCTGCTATCAGTCAACTTGAACGTTGCGTCGCGTTAGAGGGGTATATAAACCACTGCCTCTCATTTCATTTCATTTCAATCATGCAGACGCCGAACAGTCAAGTCAGCTCTCCTCGCGGACCGCAGTTAAGGCCGCGAAATTTATTTGAGGAGTTTGTCAGGCTAGAGGAGCAAGACAGAGTTTTTAATAATCTTGCTCGGATTGGCAATCCGATGACAGCAACTGCTGTCAATCCAACGGAATGGCGCCACATTCCACTTTTTAGCCATGTACCAGTTAGTGTGGAAGTCGACAGTGCTACCAAAGAGAGAGTCAAAGACTCTCTCAGCAGAATTGGTAGGGTGTAAGATGACGTTACTCCCGAGAATGAACCATCGGCTCTCTTAAGGGCCACCATGGGGCAAGACATGATAGAACCTCCTCTCGGTTTGCCCTGGGCAGTCTTCGGACTGGCGAATACTATCATTAAGTTGAATCTGCTATCAGTCAACTTGAACGTTGCAAATGAAGTTCGGTGTAATACTTCCTTTCGACGGGCGTTCCTGTAAAGGGCGGCGGTGAAACCCGTAGCTATGTATACCGCAAGGGACATTCGGCAATGTTCAATCTTGTTAAACCTCTCTGCGTCATGTTTGCAAGTGATTGCCTCTGTCTCAACGTAGTATGCATTCGCGCCAGGGCGACATTTAGCCAACTGTCGAAGGTTGCCTAAAACTTTCCATTGCATACGTTATGAGAGCCATGAGTTCTACCTGTCTCTATCAATGAGACGAATTGATGAATGGAATGAAATGGGAGGACACTCACGCGCCACACGCAACATAACACACTTCTCTCTTCCGTAGTCTAACAAGCTCTTTACACATGGATCGCAGTCGATTGCTATCCCTGTATCAGAAGTGTAAGCTATCTTAATTTTATTTAACACTATTTCATCTACCATTATCACCCATATGAAATGTTATAAGATTTGCAAGTTAAACTAAGCGTGCTACTATTTCCAAATGAAAAAGTATACATGGTTAAATTATTCACTAAAACCCCATTCAAGTAAGTCAGTATGAAAGCAAAGATAATACGAAATAAACATTTATTATGGCATGTATTTCAAAAGGTCTTCATCGTCAATATCGTGCCAGAGTCTGACTTCACATAGATCACAAAAACAGTTGAGCTGCTTTAAACGTTCTTCTGCAGCGTCCCTCACTTTCTCAATGTACGCCCACTCCGCCACGGTTCGCGGTTGGGAGTTAGGGGTGTACCACTCCAATATTTGATGCAAGTGCGACTTGCTGGTCATCTCCATCACCCCTTCGGCATCATATTGTAAATATTTCCACCGTATGCCTGCTAGGTCGGGAAACTCCTCTTCATCGTCCTCCGATAATGATAACTTTCGTATATTGTCGAGATTGTATGTCTTCTCCACCTTCGCCTTTCTTGGTGCATTTGGTGTAACGAGCACCTTTGCTGATGTGCATGGAGAGGAGAACTCCAATGCGGTATTTGGTGTTGTTGGAGGACTTGTCATGTTGTCTTTGAAATGCTGACTTTGAATAATGATAACTTTAACATTTTTCTAATTCTTAAGTATACACAAGCAGCCAATCAGAATGAACATCCAATGAATGAAGAGAATGAAAGTATATAAGCAAAGTGACATTCATGTCATTTCATTTAATCTGTGAATCATAAAAGTGACGAACGCACGATCTCTCTCTTTGACTATTATTCTGTCTGATCATATTTCATTAAAATGGTAAGTTAAAGATTTCCTCTCTCATCTCCCTCAAACGTGTGACTAATAGCATCTTCCTCAATTTCAGGCATCAACTTCATCACCAACGCCCTCCCTTCTCGAGGAAAGTTTAGAGTTATTGAGTCAAGGTAGGTTGTAACACTACACTGAGGCTTGAACAGAGATGATAGAATGATTTCTCTTTCAGGTGATGTGAGTTCCAGCTCAGAACTGTCGCGACATGGCAACGAGTGGGAATGTGCTGACTGTGGGCACATCTTCACGAGGAAATGGGATCTCACCCGACACATCAAGCGAGGTGTTTGTCGACCTAAGCCGGCATCAATCTCCGGAGGTGGGGATGATTCTGTTAACGTCGTCTCCTTTTCTTGCGACTTGTGCGCTCAGTCTTTCGAGACACGTTTTGAACTATCTTCGCACAGACTTCAACATACACACACGAACGATACCTACACCAACGGTACCTCCTCTATCCGACTCACTGAAGTGTCCATAAATAATTTAGTGAGGAACTACCAGATGGACTCCTCAGAAACCATTGCTAACTTTGAGGAATGGCTTCATCAAAATTCATCATTGATAGAAGCGCTCTTCAACAATTTAGACAATTTTAGGATGAAGGCGCTCATCTATCTTAAAATAAAATATGTAAAAATCGACCACCATACTGGACAAATAATAGAGAGGTTGGAGTTTCACATACCCTCCTCTCCTGCAACCGAGGTTGTAGACTATGACTCTTGGATAAATTTTCACATCCAAGGATTAAAATTAAATATTGATAAATTTAACGAGCGCGATAGCGGTCTCATTTTTGACGGCATTGAGTCCGCCTTATTTAAAATCAGTTTATTAAGAAATCATAGTGGTCGAGGCTCCTTTAAACTTCCAAAAATTTTAAAAAACAAAACAGCAGTCATTAATGTCGATTGCGAATCGCAATGTTTTAAATATGCTGTCCTCTCCATTCTCCACTATAATGATATCAATGCGAATCGAAATCGCACATATAGCTATAGGCAGTGGGAGAATGAATTAAACTTCGATGACTGTAATAGTGACGATATGAAAATTAAAGATATAGAAAAATTTGAAAAATTGAACAACATTAAAATAGTTCTCCATGTTTGGGAAAAGGGATTGAAGGGTGTGCGCTACAACTCGCGTTCGAGTTGTTATGACCACGTTGTCAACCTTTTATTAGTAAGACAGGATGATAGTGAGGAATGGCACTACTGCGGTATTCCCAAAATTTCTCGCTTATACCACCACTTAAGAAATTCTACCTCATCAGAGATTTATTACTGTGACAGATGCATTCGGAACTTTAGGAGAAAAAACAAATTTGAAACTCATTATGAGTGGTGTAAGCGAGGTAAACTGCAAATGGAACGCATGCCCAAAGATAAGGAGTTTTCATATAGAGAGAATGGCGATGAACTAAGTCCTCTTCGTGTCATCTATGCTGACATCGAATGTTATATCGATGATAACATCCATCGACCAGCAGCCATTTCCTGCTATGAAGTATGGCATGACCATTTCCAAAATAGAAAAAATAAAATGCACGTCTGGCAAGGTGAGGATTGTATTTACCAATTCCTACAATTCCTCAAACAGGCTGTAAAATTTCAACAAAAGTATGATGGTGAACTCTATCGCAGATCATTGCATATGACAGCAAATGATCAAGTAAAATTTGATAGTTGCAACGTTTGCCCCAAATGTAGGAAAACATTTGATGATGATAAGATTAAGAAAGTGCGCGACCATGATCACATCACTGGTAAATTTAGAAACGCACTATGTTCAAAATGCAATTTTTCACTTAGGATGAAACGGCGTACATTACCCGTCATTTTCCATAATTTCAAGGGCTACGATAGCCATATGATAATAAAAGGAGGTTTAGGTCAAATGAAAGAGTGGAAGCTTGATGTAATAGCACAAACGAGAGAGAAGTTTATGGCCATGACAGCAAAAGTGCCTGTCGATAAAACTAAAGAAAATAAGACGGTCTATTTTGATATAAAATTTTTAGATTCCTACCAATTTATGACTGCATCACTGGCCTCTCTCGTACAAAATCTAAAGTCTCTTCCACTAACACAAAATCTTCAGAAACAATATCCAAATCTAACCGATGAAGTCATCATACGGAAAGGAGTCTTTCCATATGCATATTTTGATGCGATTAGTAAACTCGGCGAGACTTCTCTTCCGCCCATAGATAAATTTAAAAATGATTTGATCGGCGCAGAATGTAAGACCGAAGATTATGAACATGCACAAGATGCATGGATAAAATTTGACTGCCATACATTTGGCGAATATATGATTGCCTATCTTAAGTTAGATGTATTTTTGCTGGCTGATGTATTTCAGGAGTTTCGACGAGTGGCATTAGAAGAAGATAAGTTACATCCCGTCCACTTTGTCAGTCTACCAGCCATGTCATTTAAGTCTGCTTTTAAAATGACTGGTGAGACCATTCATCTCTTACAAGATCCAGAGATGTATAATTTATTTGAGCGAGGAATTCGCGGTGGTCTCACATTTGTAAATAAACATACGTTAAAATCAAAAATAGTAGGCGATGATCAGACTCATCTTAAGTATTATGACCAAAATAATTTGTATGGTAGTTCATTATCCAAACCGCTACCTCACTCTGAGTTTAGCTGGTTAGATGATAGTGAAATTCAACATTTCTCCAACCCTTCCAACATACTAGCAATTCCAGATGAAGGTGATTGGGGATATTATTTTGAGATAGATCTAATCTATCCAAATAATATTAAACATAAAACCGTAGATTTTCCACTCGCACCCGAATCAGGTGAAGTGAGTAAAGATATGTTTTCCGACTTTATGAAACAATTTCATAAAGATTTAGAATCATGTGGACAACCCAAGTATAAGCCTTGCCGCAAACTTTTGCTCACTCAATATGATAAAGAAAACTATCTAGTCCACTTTAGCATCTTAAAATTTTATTTAGAAATGGGCATGATTTTAAAAAGAGTTCACCGCATTATCAAATTTAGACAGAAAGCCTTCCTCAAACCCTACATAGATAGTAACAGCCAGAAACGTGCACTAGCCCAAAATAATTTTGAAAAAGATTTTTATAAATATAAGAACAACAGTCTATTTGGTAAGACGATGGAGGATGTTAGAAAGCGCGTAAACTACAAACTAGTTAATGATGATCAAAAGTATCACAAATTGACCTCATCACCTCTATTCATCGATAGAGACATAATCGATGAGGATCTTGTAGGTATTAAAATGATAAAATCTGAAGTTGAGTTGTGCAAACCCATCTATATTGGTCAAGCTGTTCTAGATTACTCCAAGCTTGAAATGTATCAACTCTTCTATAAAATACTAAAACCGTGTCCTCTCGTAAAGGAGGTTCGTTTGTTGGGTGGTGACACAGATAGTTTCTTTTTAGGTATTACCACTCAAAAAGATTTAAATTTTAATGAAGTAGGAAAATCTTTAGAAAGATATTTTGATACATCAAATTATCCTGCTGATCACCCACTCTACTCCATCAAAAATAAGGCAAAACTTGGCTGCTTTAAGGATGAGACAGCAGGGAAGGAGATAGCTGAAATGATTCTCCTCCGCCCTAAAATGTATTCTATGAAATTAAAGGATAGTGATGATAGCATTAAGCGCGCTAAAGGCATATCAAGATCATTGGTCTCTAACATGAAACATAAAAATTTCAGGAAAGCCTATAGAAATAAAAATATAACGTTTGTCAATATGACAATCTTAAAATCTAAGTCGCATGAGATCAAAACTCATACTTTTAGGAAACGGGCGGTTTCAGCATGGGAGGATAAGAGGTGCTGGTTAGAACACAACATATCTCTTCCACATGGACATCCTGATACAGGCATACCACCACCCAAAAGAATTAAACCCACACTACCACATTCAGGAGACGTCTTAGCATAATCATCCTTAACTTAGTATTTTGATGTTGATTTCTGTAGATAAACATTGTTGTTTTATGTATCGCATGAGATTGTTTTTTCCTTGTGAATATGTGTCCACATCTGTACATTCCCCATGTGATGACTTTTCCACTGAAAGACATTTTTCCTATCCCTGTATATTTCCACCCTTCACGAAGTAAAAAGACTTTTTGTATATAGCAATGTTTATTGCTTCACATTCATGTACATATTTCAATAAATGTTGTATAAAGACTTCACTTTGTTTTCCGAAACACTAACGTTATGAGGGATTTAGTATCTTTCACGTGGATGCACTCTTGTAAACCATTGGTAATTTTGATAGCAATAGAGGGTATAGTTTGTTTGATGACGGGATGATAGAAAATAGATTCAAACATCTTCTCGACTATTCCATATGAAGCGTCTTTATCATGAATGAAATCGCGTAAAATGTATTCTTTTTTCTCACCAACAGAAATAGGTAGAATCAAATCACTTTGAATGTAAAGGTGCTGTTCATGTTTATCAAGTGTCATTGGTGTTTCTATACCAATCGTATGCGCAGCAGCAAACACAGTTTGTAGCATTGAAAAACCAAAGAGTTCAGCGTGAAAACAGTTTTACCTGCATGAGATGGACCTGATACAGTCAGAACTTTATCACATTGAAGTCTGAAATCCATTTTATTACTTTGAGATTCAACATTTGCATAATTAACGCTTAGAGCCAAAGATATTACCCAATAGGTTGCCCACGGCAGGAGCTATCATTGGAAGTATTGCTGAAAGGAAACCGCCCTTTTGTGTTAGAGTTTTCCTCTTTCTTTGAAGGGTGACTTTAGGATTGGAGATGAAACGCAATTTCGTAGCATATCGCTTAAGTAACTTTAGTTGTTTTGGCGCTAATTTCTTCGTCCTCAACTTCCTCACATGAGAAATAATTTCACAAATGAATTTATCGTTAGCATGTCGTATAGCATTGTATCGCTGATTTGCTTTCATTCGTCGGAGAGCTTGAATGGCTGAAGAAAACTTTTGACTTTTACGTTTCGTCATTTTACGTTTCGCCATTTTCCGTATTAGTCTTTGCTAAAACCTATCTTTACCACATTTGCATAGGTACTAACTATTGCGACATAAGTGACACTCGAAATGAGCAATATCACAGTGGTTACATTGGCAAAGTTGAATGCAATTACGTATGAAACAGCGTTGACAAAAAGCATGCTTACATCTCTTGAAGATGCGCTTTTCATTTCCATCCTTTCGCTTACATACATCGCAACACATAGTTTCACCGTTACTGATGTCTATAGCAAGTCTTTTTGAAGATATGAATTTGCTAGCCTTTTCTAAATAATAGACACATGTACAGAAGGAATATACTTCGAGAGTGAGCAGACATAGCTCGAAAACCAGTTGTGCTACAATCAAGTACCACTGCATTTTCAATTTTTCTTTATGGAAAGTTGAATGTGAATATCTGAAATCGCTTCAATCACTAGACTGCTACCATGATGGTTAAATGCGTTAAGACGTTCAGCAATTTTTATCATATGTCTTTTAAAAAATTCTTGGGGGTGATCTACCACTTCCATTGAGTAAGAAGCAAAATGGAAAGAGCGACTTTCCACCTCTTGCTTTCCAAAATGACTAAACTTAATTTTCGCAACTAATCGCGCCATGATAATGCTATCAGAGAATGTATTCATTAATTCTAGAAATAGAGTGCTAGCATCATCGACCACTGCTTCGATGTCGGTCTCATCTTTATGAAATTTTATCACATAATCTTGAACAGCTCCTTTTAAACTTTGCCTATGAAAACGTAATGTTCCGCAGTCGTTTGAGAAAGACATGATCGCCCTTTATCTAACCCATCCATTGCATGAAAACAACAACTCTTCTCATAGTAACATTTATTGAATAACGGTAACAAGCATGCATTATAAATCAATGGTTTGAAAGAGATAAAATAGATACAGCTGATAACTATCATACAGCGAGCAATGATAACCATACAGGACTTTGGCAGTGTTGAGGTAAGGAGGAAAGAAGCATTGGTTATGAACGTAGCTACTACAACGAATAGACAAAATAGGAACACACAAATCCTTAAAACGTTTCGTGACTTCATGATAATGTTGATTCACTCTACTATCCCAAGGCGGGAGCAAAATATCATCAATGATTAGATTGGGAAATACTTTCCTCTCCTTACCAGGATTATTACAAAAGATGCGTATAACATTGAAAGCAGCTAACCATCGTTTAAAGTCAATAAGAAGAGCACTTTCACAAGAAAAGCCATAGTCTTGCAAATATTTCAGATTAAGTCCATGAATGTGTTTTCTCGCCCATTGATCAACATTGGGATCGCAGTTGGCATGTTGATGATAGACACTAACAATCTGATATGTCCAATTGTTCATAGCAATAGCACTGAGCTCCTGTACAGGTTCACCCTCACAATCCATAAAAATGATGATAGAAGCCTAAAACGGAAATTTACACATCTAAGGAAACGTTCTATAACATATTACAAAATGAAGAATTACATCGATGCTTTTCACGACAAAATACACAAATGATATGATGGCAACGAAGAAGTAAAATGTATCTAATAAGACCACGTCTACGACACTCAAAGCACATAAGCGAATTGTCATAGGGTAGAGTTAGGAAAGGACTAGCAATTCTCCTTCTTTGATTTGCGTTTTGATGCAGCATTCTTCTCCGACTTGCGCTTCGTACCACTGCTGTTAAGGATTTGATCAATTATGTCGTCCACGTTGGGTGGTTTTGGAATATATAGGATGGATTCCATATGCATGGAGAGAGAGGCTATTTTATTATCCTTGTGTCGACCATAATATAGCCCATTCACTTTGAAAAGGATATCCCAAGTACCTTCTCCGAGCTCATCACATCTGATGGGTATTGAATGATCTCCATCCTTCTTATAGTAAGTACACCAATGTGATACCGGTAGGCAAATGTGATTACCATCCCAAATCTTTCTATAGGGAGTATCCTTGTCATCTCTCGCCTTCCACTCTTGAGCAAGAGGAGTAGGAATGTCCATATTTAATGTCACGTACTCCTCAATAATATCAAGTTGGTGGCGAATGTACGGACTCACGGGGATCAGTATGTAGTCCCCATACTGATTGTGCATTATCTTGACATCCGTGGAAGGGAGCATTCCCGTTTGGAGTACTACGCTATGATCATCATAACGCAAGGCTTGTTTAAATTTACGCTGTAGCGGTGTAGGATTATGTACCTTGGATGTTTCTTCCACTGGCCTCAGTTGTAGATGATCTGACCGTAGCGAACCTTGTAACGTTTGACCGCCATTTTGTCCTACTAGTGCAGCAGATGGAGTAGATGCCTGAAAATGAAAAAAGATTGTATTAAGTTTACGTTCAAGGGAGGAGAGGGAGGGAAGTAGCGACTTACCATTTTAGATGGATAATAGAACAGGGAACTAGAGAGAGAGAAAATGTGCGTCCGTCACTCGTGTGATTCAACGATGGAATGATTCTCACTGTGGAAGGCTCGCTATTTATAAAGAAATGCTTGATTCTCATTGGATGATGATCCTCATTGGACAATAACATCAAGCTGATTCCAAATCTGGCCTCCGTTTACCCATCCGAGCCTTCGTTTTGGTGCTACAGCCCAAAACGTCCCAAATTCTAACTCTGTCGTTTTTCACCAATGTCCCAAAATCTTAAATGGCGTCTCACATCTAAACGAAGACAGATAGGAACAAGCCGATTCTTTCACTGAATTTGTCTCACTCTTAGCTTTCAAACGAGCTATCGCACGACAAAATCCGTCCACTGGAAGCCAAAATCGAAGCTAGCTGTCCAGAGGGGGGGAGGTCAGTGAAATTTGATGAAAAATGTTTTGGTGGCGGTCCCAGGTCGAAATTCCACACTTTGGAAAATTTTCAAAATTTTACCCATACAAAGTCACTCTGACACTTAGGATTTTTTCAGGTGAGCGAGCTCCGACCTAAAATCTTGTAACCGCTCTAACTTTTGAACGAAGACAGATAGGAACAAGCCGATTCTTTCACTGAATTTGTCTCACTCTTAGCTTTCAAACGAGCTATCGCACGACAAAATCCGTCCACTGGAAGCCAAAATCGAAGCAAGCTGTCCAGAGGGGGGGGTCAGCCGAAAATTTTTTCTCTCCTATTGACTTGAAACTCACCATAGCGATGCAGAATTTCACGCTGAATCCGAATCTGACCTCCGTTTTCTCATCCGATGCTTCGTTTTGACGCTACACACCAAAACGTCCCAAATTCTAACTCTGTCGTTTTTCGAAAAATGTTGAAAATTTTTTCTCACCGATTGCCTTGAAACTCACCATACCGATGCAGAATTTCACGCTGAATACGAATCCGACCTCCGTTTTCTCATCCGACCACTCCTTCCACTCGAAACAACCCATTTTACAACCCAACATTCAGCAGATTGCACCAAAAACATCACACACTATAGCCTCAAGACTAATCCTGGCGGTCGCCCAAGTCCACCACGACCGACACTCTATCGTTCCAGAGGGGGGGGGACGTCAGCGAACAGTTTGTGAACCCACCCGGTCGGCACACCACGACAGACTACAACCTCTGCCGTTCCAGAGGGGGGGGACTCAGACCCGAAGCACCACGGCGGCCGACCACGACACTCTGCCGTTCCAGAGGGGGGGGGACGTCAGCGATGGCGGCCATCTTGCGCTATCTGGTGTTCGCCGTTTTCTTACTACTTAGATAACTGTTCCGAAATGATCTCTTTGTAATAAAGTGAAACACCGAAATTCACAACATAAGTTGCTTTCTAACGAGCAATCTTCATTTTTGACGCAATTTTACTGTCCTGAAACATTCTTGATAACGTCGAAGAAATGTTATCAGCTTTCAAGAAAGCCATATCTTCTTCAGCAAGAAGTACGTCAAACAATATCTCCGCATCTGCTATTTTATCGGAAAGCTCATCATGGTTGCGTGGAACGATATTCAGTACTATTTTTGACGTATTGCGAATGGATACCGCCTTTTAACTATGTTTTGAAGTTTTTGAATGTTCAATCAGACGTGTCTTTCCACCACTTTTCACAGAAATGATACATTTACACAAGTTACAAAAAAAGTATTCCCTGGATCACCAGCACGGCACCATGAACCGATAAGATCATTGTTACCATACTTCTCGTTCACCCAGCTTTCGCACCAATCCGTAAATCTAGCCATCGCTGAAAAAGAGAACGTTATAAGTGTCATAAGGGAACTAATCATGTAGTGCGCTAATCGAATATGTGAAATATTGTGAGAAATCATTATATACATGTAACAATATCTAAATCATAGTGTCCACCTTTTTAGTGTGCTCCAGTTTTAGTTAGTGTGACATCACGAATGTGTACCCGTTTTTACATGGAGGCTTAAGATTGGCTTAGGTAAACACATAAACATTGACTTTCCGTGTTCCGCCTCGCTAAACTGGCCATCGAACGAATCGATCTGAAGTGGGCTGCAAACCAACAACTGATACGATACGAACATCTCAAACATCTTACTGCGATGTGGTACGACGACATGTTTCCACTAAAGCTTAATTTTAGGGGTTAAATGTTATGAGGAATTAAAAAATTGCCTCTAAATTAGGTCGAAATCCATAAATTTTGGGATCCCATATGATCCTTATATATTTACCGTCCAAAACCTTGCACCAGTTAGTGATAATCTTTAAAATTTCCATGACCTATCACGATTCAAACATTAATTATTTATCTCTCTGGTGACACACATTGCTAGAAATAAAATAAAGAAGTCAATTACAATACAACTTATATCAGAAATACCATGATAAAGAAAAAAATCACAAGACTGAGTGCTCAATTTAGTAATTACTCTATGATCATAATTTCATATAAAGAGAATAAGAAACCTATTTCGATAATTGTTTCTATAGTCTGCTTTCAGTAAACTACCTGACTACCAAAGTAACCGCAGCCCTGCACCACCCTTGGAGACCCCTTGATATGTTACAATGAATACAGGTACTCTCAATTCAGCCGACAAGGGACATAACTGCTATTAAAAAGAGGAAACCTATTAAACTCTTAACCGTTCGTTTGTACCTGTGTAATGCTGGTTCCTAACGAAATCCTTCACTATCAGGGGCGCTCTCAGTGGCATTGATTCTTACGTCTCAGGGACAGATTAGCAGTCAGGAGTCTCAGGGATAGGGGTGTCCTCCACAATCATAAGCAGTAGTAGCTCATAGAAGCGAGGAGCCCAACAGGAACCAACCCCGTTGCCAAGTAAAGTCCAAACCATCGTTACCACACCCATGACAAGGCAATTGAGTAGTCCTCTCGCTTTCATGATTCAATCTAAATCCAGTTGTGCCGCTTTTTTCAAGCTGTTTGTGGATCTATTAGCCACGGTCACCAATACTTTTCCATGGAGTCACCAGGTCATCTCCTGGAGCCAGAACACACTCGGCAGATAAAACCGTTCCTATAGACGTTTTACCATGTGTACTACGTGTAATACATACTATGTTTTAAGGTCTAAGCTTGCTAGATCGTCAAAATAACATTAAACATTCAAATTGAGTTAATCTGACTTCGCTAAGGCACTATAGCATTTTTGATGGAAATATTAAGAGGAAACGATAGATAACAGATACAATCTACCTTACTGACACGTTGACAAAAAGGAAGCATACGTTCTTGATTATCCATATCGTTTTCTTCTGGTGATGGATTTTGTCAAATCAATAACAATTTTCTTCGACCCCTCTCCTTGCAATACATGGTCGAGCAACTTGTAAGCAACACAGGAAGAATAACGCAACAAGAACAATAGAACGATTATCAAACTGCATTTAAACGAAAATAAAAACTTAAATTTCTTTTGTACTATATTTCTATTTTTCGTCATAAATACAACTGAAAAAAATATATATCGGAACATTTAAAAAATGGTCGATTGTTTTGAGAATATTCAGTAACACAAAAATATTGTATTAATTCAAGTCCCAGATTATTCAAAGCTTTTTCAACAAATGACACACTATCACAATTTGTTGTATCTTTTATGTTGTCTCCAATAAAACCGACACAAAGCATCTGAAAAGGGCACAATTAATATTCAGCATACACTCAACGTTATCACAATATTAAACAGCTTCAGACAATTCACTAGGTACCGAGAAAAATTCGGTGCGAAAATGTTGGACATACAGTGAACCACGGCTAACTCGTCACATATGCTTAACTCGTCGGTTCGCTCGCTTCCCTGCAGACGTTAACTCGTCATATCGCATAATTCGTCATGCCACCGACTTCCGCAGAGCTGACGAGTTATCCGTGATTTACTGTATATCTATCATTATAGAACAAATAAGATCATTCATGTCAGTTTTCAATCTGCAAAACCAATAATAAATATCATCCTTATGCGCGGAGCCACTCAAATTTCCGCGCTGCGCGGACGATTCCTGAATTCCGCGCCATTTCCGCGCATCCGCGCAGTGTTGGAAAAGCTGGTCTCCACCAGAATTACTAAGTGGCATGCTGTCTAATCTGACTTCTGTGGAATCTTTCTATAATGTACGCGACCAAAATGCGAAGCGACTGAAGCGTGCTATTCCTGATAAAAGCACGACTCGCACATGGCGCTTTCAACATTCTCGACTTCGATCTGCGGTGGACAACTACACTGTATTTCTGTCAGCAGAAGACTGTCATGTATCTGACAATTTGCCACCTTTACCTTCACTGAAATCTCTGTTGGATATTATAGAAGCCGTCAAGTGCTTCTTTGACAGAGTTGAGGTTGATGAGCCAACTTCTCATCTATCTTACCTGAGAGAAGAAGTGCCTGCCATCGCTCGGGAGACTTGCTGCCTTCTACGAAACCAGATGAGAAAGAAGCTGTGGCCATATTGTGGTTCATCATTTGCAAAAGCGGCTTGTTATTAGTCAGGCATTGATGTCTGCAACACGGCTTTGGATGTGGTGAAAACTCTTAGATATTCCAGCAAAAAGACCCGAGAATTGCAGGTGTTCATGAATGAATGGGAGCAGGAGATGCAAGGATTCAAATCGAGTGTTTTGAACTATTTGAATCAGCTGCTTGATTCAATGCATATCTCTGATATCCCCACGGACAAAGTCAGTGATAACCAGGAACGTGAGCTCTCGACATCCAGCGATCCGTTTGAGACATTGTTTGCTCCACGCCCAAAGCGCATGAAGACTTCGCTTCATGAACAACTTGAAACAGAAATGTTGCTTTTTGAGACCATTCGTGTGGCCTCCAGACATCCGACCAAGGATTTTTGGAAAGAGAAAGGACCACAAATGAGACTTGTGTCAAAGTGTGCAAAAATTCTTTTTTCCACCCCAGTGTCATCGGCTTCTGTAGAAAGACTATTCAGCGAAGCAGGGATTCTCTTATCAAAGCTTCGAAAAAGGCTCAAGCCTGACAAGCTCAGCGCTATGATTTACACAAAATATGCTTGTAAGTTAGAGACTGTATTATAATTCAGTTCCTAGGTTTGCATGAACATTTGTTATTCATTTGATATATTTCATAACAACGTTTGTTAATCCACTGACATTTTTCTAGTGCATCGGCTATTCTCTAGATTTTCATACCCGTAGAAACGTTTGTTAATCCATTGATATTTTTCTAGAGCATCAGCTATTCTCTTGATAGCCTTCATTGCCGCATGGTAGCGTTTTGCGTTTGTTAATCCATTGATATTTTACTTCAGTATTTGCTTTTGCCTTGATGGTTTTCGAAGTGACGCTTGTTAATCCATCGATGGTCTTCATTCGGCATCACGCGGGTCTCAAAGTAACGGTTGTTAGTCCATTGATAATTTATTGAAGATCTGCTATTCTTAGATTGTAGTACTGTCATTCGTAGGCCTTTATACATAATAGGGCCTACATTGGAGAGTTTTATAATATGTAGCTTTCATCAATCCATTGATATTTTTTAATGTTTGATGCCTTTTTAGCAGCAACGTTTGTCAATCCTCTTTTTCAATGAAAGTTTGTTTCTCGAATATAAATTTGTCTTTTTGCATTTGTGGCTTTATCATCAAAGTTAGATAGAATTGGAATTACACCGTACCTAAATACATGGGATGCGAGCGAGCGTATTATCACATATTCATAAATCAGTAGTTGTTTTCTGTTGATAAGTCATAGAAATATGCGTAGGCGAAGTATTGACTTCATTGCTTGTATACAGGCACTGTACTTGTATTGTAAACTTAAATATGATATTGCGATGAGCTAGAAGTTTGCCATGTTCATCACAAGTACGGCACCGCATGAAGTGAATCAGAGTGAATAGACATGCGAATATGTGTATGAATAGGCCTATATGTAATCGAAGACTATTTCGATGAAGTCGTCTTTATTGATTGACTAATCCCTGAAACAAAATGATAGATATTTTTGATAATTAGTAAAAACTTGCAATTTTTGGAAATTACAAAACAAGATAGATTGATATGCCTACACTTTTTCATCCAAAAGATAGGTCAACTAAAAGCGCTTAATCTCATCAGTTCAATTACGAAAATCCGTTAATCGACTTGTAGTCCGAAAGAAGAGAACCATAAACCGCATACAGGAAGAGTAATGAGCCATGGGAATTCTGATGGGAAATACTGAAAAATCCCGTGGGAATGGGATGGGAATGGGAATTCAAAATCAATTCCTACGGCAAGCCTGGTAAATGTGAAGGATGGATCGACTACCAATATGTTCAGACATTTGAAAGACAATCATCCGAAAATCTACTCCGATCTTCAGCAGATGTCAGAGGAGAAAGCAAAGAAGGCGGTGAAAAGAAAGCCATCTCCATCTCTCAATCAACCATCGAAACTTCCTTTGGGGTTCCTCACAAGTATCCACATGGTAGTGCCAAAGCTCTAAAGCTCGATCGTCTACTTACTCAAACTATCGCTGAGGGATATCTATCTATTCGTTTCGTCGAAAATGAACATTTTCGCAAGTTTGTCGAATGCTTGAACGACAGAGACCTAGTGAGACCAAAATGCGGCGCACTGTGCTTCCGACGTTGGAACGAGAAATCGATGTGAAAATGCAGAACTTTTTCCAAGAGAATGATTTCCCGACATACGCAATAACTCTCGATTTCTACGACGCTAAGAATCATGAGAGTTTCTTAGAAGTGACTGCATCTTCTATTGACGCCCACTACCGGCTACATTCCTATTGCATCGGAGTTGAACCTTTCAATTCGTCGGATAGAGACCATACTGGAGAAGCGATATCACAGTGTCTGCGTGGATTAATGGAAGAAATGTCCATCGATGTTGATGATCAGATATTCGAAGCTGGAGTGACCGACAACGCTGGCAATGTTCGACGAGGTATTCAATTGACTGGAATTCCTTGGATGCCTTGCATGGCTCACACACTACAATGGTGTATTGAAGACTCCTTCAAAGCCTGTGAGGCAGCTAATGATCTTCGGAAATCTTGTCGAGCGATAGCTGGTTTCTTCCATCGTAGCAATCCTGGAGTTCGACTTCTAAATAATCTGCAGCAAGAATCTGGAAAATCGGTTCAAAAAATTCCGCAAGATGTTCCAACACGATGGAACTCATCTTTCTATACTTGGTCAGTGATGATAGAAAATCGTCAAGAAATCAGTCGCTCATTGCTCGAAATTCGGAATTCACGCAATCCTCCACCGATACTCCAAAACAGTGAGTGGGAATTACTCGAAACCTTGACATCATTGTTGGCACCATTCGAGGAAGTTACTCGTGACTTGTGTTGTGAACTGTCTCCTTCGATCAATCTCATCCTGCCTCCACCGTCAACCCTGACTGAACTCATTGGATCTATCAACGTCCCACCGCCTTGACTTCATTCAAAGTCACAATATTGAACTCGATGAAATCCAGAATTGAACAAGTGACACCTGGTAATGAACAACCAATTCTGTTGGTCGCTTCTGAGATCGATCCACGATTTCTACGTATTCTCTCTTCCACACAAGTTGATGTTGCGAAGAACATTATCGTCGCGCGCATTGTCGACTTCATGCAGAAAGAATCTCACACAGAAGAGAAGGTGATTACTGCAGGAGTGAGCCAAGAAAAGTCTGATGAGAAACGACAACATGTTTCCTTGTGGTCGCAGATGAAAATTAGATCTCCGGTGGAATCAGATAGCAAAAACATCAAAGACCGACCTATGATGGAGTGGCAGCGATATGTCGAATTGGTGGAGCAAACAAATCCTGCACCCGACCACAAGAAATTTGACGTTCTTGCCTTCTGGAAGAATCAACTGCAGAATCTTTCAAATTTGGTCAGGATTGCCCGACAATTCTTGTGTATTCCAGCAACAAACACGGCTTCGGAAAGACTAGGAAGTGTAACGGGCAATACCATAACGCCCAGTCGTGCAAATTTGAGTGGCTTGCGCGCACGGCAACTGATCAAAATCAGACGCAACAGTAAACTTTTGAATGAGAAGGGGGTAATGCGTTTTTCTAATTAGACTTCACAATATGCTTTCATATGATTCAGTATTGGCCAATATTTTGAGACGTTTGTCATACATGTATCGCCCACTTACACGTAATTAGAAAATAAATCTCAGACTGTTTTGAAATGATTTCTTTTTTGGTTTGAGGCAGACCATGCATTTCGTATCCGCTCTTACTTAATGAAGCCGCTGTCCGGTCAGAATTTATCTGACGAAAAAGAAATTTTTAGTCATCGTCTCAGCAGGGCTGATCGAGTTATGGAAAACGCTTTCATTATTATGTCTGTCAGATGGCACATACTCAGACCTTGAATGTCACCCAGAACAATTGGTCTCAATAATTTGGGTTTGTGTTTTGTTAAATAACTATTTGAAATTAACTGATCAATAATCTACCCATGCGACTCGATACATCCCTCGGAGTTTTGTCGATTATGAAGATGAAGTTGGCATGGTGAATTCTGGAGAATGGCGACAAATGCAGCAGATAAAGATTAAAAAAAATCAAAATTTCCATTCGACCTTTTGTCACTTGTGGCTCTATAATGCGAAAATTATTCGCAATTTTTCATCTAATTTTTAATGAAAATCAGCGCACTCGCATAGTTTTATAAATAAAAACATAGTCTTTCAAATAAGAATCCTTGAGTAAATTAGCAAAATAAATCTGAATTCTGAAGTCAATCTTTGATAAATGCCTATCGATGTTGATATCAATTCTTAAGTCAATATTTTTCTTTGCTCTGACATTACTATCACGCAGTTGTCGCCATCTATCTCTGGTCTCCTTGGACGATAATCCACCAAAGCAGCTTCCATTTGAGTCCAATCTACTTTCACATTACTGACGATCTTTATAATCCTTCAGCGTAGAGTCCAGACATGAGGGCAATTTCCCACAAAATTCTATAATTATTTCGTCATCCATGGACATCGTATTCGTGCGTCTAATACTGTATTCAACTGACTTTAGCTGCATGAGGAATGACGGACTCACGTATTCCCGCACATCATGCTGTACAGCAAAAGGAAGTTCAATGTCAGTAAACAAGTTCATGCTCCCACGCACGTTGTGCGACAATCCGATGTCGCATATCGGACAAGCTTGCTACATTATGCCGTGCGGCAGTTTCATCCAGCATTATTTTTGCTGTCCGGCAGAAGCATGAATTAGGCTTTACTCAGCAGAATAAAAGTTGTCTGATTTTGTACTGTTCCTTCAACATGGTCTATCTTTAAAATGTTCAAGACATACAACACTGTCACCCGTCGGTTTAAAATGAGCTCGTCCAATGCTATTGCACGACGTTTTTCAGTCTTTTGTCGTTCAGAAAGTTATAGAAGGCAATATCTTTAGGATCGTCCGTTCTGTTTGTTCACTTGTATGCGTTACAATGTTCCATTTTAGTGATTTTGTATATGTTCAGAGAACATAGACAAGTGACATCCTTTTCATTTCCTCCATGTGTGTTGATCGTCTTGCGCATAGCTGATTCGTCACGAAACATGCTAGTAGTGGCGCATCAGATCATCGGCAGATATGACCAGTGTTTCTACTCGCATTTCTCAAAAAAATTCGGGCATTTTTCCTAAATTGCAATTTTTGCCGTTATATAGGGGTATATACTTGAGCAAATTGTGATATTTCGAGTGCCCATCCTCGAGTTAAGTACCTAATTTTAAGCTATCAAGCTCAATTTTAACTCTCTAATTGAATTCAAATCGGAATCGGAAACGGTAGCGACAACATTTTGTGGGATGCTATGTAGTGTTCGTTTTGAATTGATGACCTAACTTACAACAGAAAATTTCAACAAAGCTACAATACTTATACAGGTATTCTAATATGCAGTGCAAGCAATTATGCTAACTGACATAGGGAAATTTGTATG
>CAJQUW010011939.1:0-15000 GCA_907163375.1 Prostheceraeus crozeri | reverse complement strand
CTTCAGACTCTACACCAAAATCGATCTCAAACATACGCCAACAGCTTCCAAACAGCAAGTATTACCCGGCCGTCTCAAATGTTAGTGGTGAAGATGAACAATTCACGGAATCTTCAACTCTTCCCAATGGGACTGTACAGATTCTCGGCGCCCTTTCTCATTCATCGGCGCAGTCAATGCGCTTAGAGCTACAGAGACTACTACGTCGGATATGGAAGAGGGAGAGGTGTGTGATGTCGAATCTGACTGTGGACAATATGGTGATCTATACTCAATTGAGTGACAGTCTATCATTTTTGAAGATTCGTACCAGCAGTTACAGTTTGTGTTATGAAACCGAACTTTTTCCTGCAGCTCTCATTAGTTGTTGGTTGCCTGTGCATGTGGCAATCTTTCATAATAGTAAAGTGATCATTACTGGACTAAAATCTCATGAACAAGCAAATATGATCCTAGAATATCTCATTGAGTATGTACGTACCCAGCGGATTGTAAAATAAAAAACAATTTTTTCAACATGATGTTTTTATTTCAAATCATGATAGAACTTACAAATCATTTTTTCATTAGAGGATGGATTACATGAAAAGTTTTGAATAACAGATGCAAATCGAGATACATGTAAACGTTTTAAGATGAAGTACAGTACAAAAGCACCACACGTTGATGAAAGTGGATGTTGTAGTATGCGTTCATTTCGCTGATATTGACGAGTATGTTTTCTCAACCACTGCTGTGTTGGTATATTTGGAGGTTGAGCAAGAGAGTCAAATAGTTCACCACGTCGGTCTTCTCCAATAAAGATCGCTTTCCAATGCTCACCGCCTAAATTCTGTGAATGAGTGTTAAGCACAATAAGATGGGATAGTGATTTACTGCAGGTGGTAAGGTATCGAGTGAATAGACATTATCGAAAGCTTTCAACGTCGCTTCGTCTGCATTACGCTGCACTTTAGTCTTAATATCGTCAGCAGTCAACCAACTCATTAACGATTATACTGAAGAATCACGTCACGATACTTTGTAATTTCAATATTTGAATCGAAGACTGCATAAATTAATACATTGATCGTCTCAGGTAGTGTTCTTTTGAACGTCAAATCCAAACGATTATTATGAGGCACGTTCGCTTGACGATAGGGTGCACTAATATCGCTGTCAGCAGTCAAATCAAATGCATAAATAGTATATCCACTCTTAAATTCTTTCATAGTCAGTCCGTTGGTATCATCCGTATTGTAAAAGCCAAAGACATCCATAAAATCAACATAACTGCGCATAAATTGATCCGAAGCAAAATCTGGTTTGTAGGGTGGACCAGGATGACTCACACCATTAATACGTAAAGCAATTTCACTTAACTGATTGTGTTTAAAATTGAAAGGATTCTTCTTTATATTACCATTAAATGCATCATTTTCAACCATTGCCACCATGAGGAGCTTCGGTGCTTCCGATGGAAAGAGGCCATCTTTCATGAAACTCTTTTGATCTTTCGGAATTGTAAAGGTGAGAAGCTTTGTATGCTGAACGGGGTAAATGGCATTTTGGCGGTTAAGACCTTCAGCATGCCCTCTAATGACACTTGGATTCGGTACTACTCGACGAATGTAAAGTGCAATATCTTCCACATGAATTCTAAAATTGTCAACTTTAGCAAATGCATTCAGCGAAAATTCAGGCTTATTCAATGTCAGCTTGAGTCGCATGCTGGTATTACAGAGTAAAAACTTTGACTGTCTAAAGAAGTCTAAATTCAGCGGACCATATAGCTGACATACTCTACTATCTTTAATCATAGCAGATCGCTTTACAAAGCCACTGTTTGTTTCAACATCAAATTTTCCTGCTTCATCTCTGTACCATCCCATGGCTTCCATATGACTTTTTTGTGCTGCTGGATGAAACTGTGATACATGATTGAAATATGATTTATAGGGATAATCGCTTTGACCACCTTCCACTGCTGCTCTCCAATCGTTAGAGAAACATCGCGAAGTAATGTAGTCAATGGTAAATTGTTCAGTCCAACTTTATGTGCATCGTCAATAGCAGTTCATCTGCTTGCTGAATTCTAAACCTCAAATCAAGCATCGCATAACTCAAATCTATGTAGTCATCACTACCACCAGGAATAACAAATTCAATGGGGCCAGCATTCTCAGCTGTTCGAGGATGATAATCTACAATACTTGAACTAAGAATATCTGTCTGTATGGCTTGTTGATCGAACAAACAAAAACCGGAAGTTTTACACTCCATGATTAGAAGTTATAGCAGCGTCGTCGTTTAGCGCCTGATGAATGATTAGAGCCTCTGCGACGTTTGCGTGAATGCCTTTTGACTGAAGATCGCACCTTACCAGCTCCGCGATGTTTCCTCCTTCCTTTTCTCATTCGTTTAGGTGATTTCTTTCCTTGAGTAACACCAGCAATGGTCTGCTTCAATGTTTTAAACCGCGTTCCTTCCCACGATTCAACAAAATGCTCTTAAAACTTCTACCTCTGGAAAGATCACTAGCAACATCACCAGCAAAGCCAACGGCATTACTTAAAACATTTCGTTTTAAAGATCTACCGACATTGGATATGAGAGGTGCTACAACAGATTTCAGTGCACCAAGTATGCTACCTCCACGTTGGCGGCGAGCACCGATGTAAATTTGTCCTCCACCACTTACGTAGGAGGGTCGTGAATAAAATGAGGCAGTTGGATTCATAGCTCAAACCCTAAACATTGTTAGTTACAACTTTGCATGAATCACTGTCGATCACTTAGATGAAAGATGTCGGCACGACGCATCCAAGAGTTCATACTTGAAGGATAACCAGTCCATTTAACAAGACACCATTCTTCACCTTGCCGTTTTTTACATCGAATGATTTTCTCTACAAAATATGTTTCACTTTCAGTGACTACCTCAATCTCATCGAGGTAAAAGCTACCCTCAATTTCTTCATTATCGTAATCTTTCAACTTGTAGGTGGTCGGAGAGTCTTTTTGATTAATCCTTGATACTGTAAATACCTCCTCTGTCCAATTCGGGAGGTACCCTTTAGCAAAAACACTTTTCACTTTTGAGATACGAACTTTATCGCCAATTTTCACATCACTTTTCACGATGAGTGGCGTTTACGTTGGAATGATTCGCGCACTTTATCTACATTGTCAGCATTTACATCTACTGGTCTGAGTCCAATAGAACGATGGATAGAGTGATTGTAGGCATGGAGTGTATCTTGTAGAACCTTTGTCCAATTTTGTGTCAAGTTGGCAGTAAAATGTCGCCACAAACGATTTTTTAATGTGCGATTAAAACGTTCAACGAGTGCAGCTTTATAAGCGCTCTTTACACTAAACAACTCAATGTCATGCCTCTCAAATAATCTTGTCACATGCTGATTTTCAAACTCTTTTCCTTGATCACTCTGAATTCTTGTTGGAATGCGACCTTCTCGAAAAATTGTTTGGAATGCTTTTGCTACTCCTTTCCCTTCTTTAGTTTTTAAAGGTTGAGCCCACGCATAACGCGAGAAAATATCAATGACGGTTAAAATAAAATTATTGCCGAGTTATGTTTTGAAAGAGGCAACATCGCACAAATCTGCTTGCCACTGTTCATCGATGTCATGAACAATATAATGGCGGGTGCGGTACTTCTTTTTCGCTTGTTTGTGGAGTGTATAGGTAGCCTGACCCTTTAACCATCGTTTCACTTGTGATTGTGGAAGACCACTCGCTTTTGATAATTTCTTGATAGATGCAAATCCTGCCGGATGTTATACATCATAATAGATTGACTTCAAACGTTCAGTCGATGACGACTGACTCTTTTTCCTCCTTCTCATCCTTTTTTCTTTCTTGCTCCTTTTCTACATTTACAACAACTGCAAGCATTTAGCTTTTGGGTTTGGTTTTTTGCGATCGTTGTTCACATTGCTTAGGGGTTTCATTATGAGAGCTGGCGCAGCAAGTGCAAAGTGACAACGACATTCACCTCTGGCGGCTCATTACATGGGCAAGCCAACACATCTGCTTCATATTAATAGTCTGAGAACATGTATTTCCTAGGAGGAGCTGTTTTGTTTTTTAACGTTTTCCTTTTACCAGTTTTAGTGGCGATGTAGATCTACGTCGAGTTTCTTCCTCTTGTTTTGCTTAGTGAGTGTGGCGAGGGGATGTAGCAGAGTGGAGTCTTCTCTTAATATCCAATTTGTTGGCATTTTCATCGCTGAAGCATTGGAGTAGTAGCCACTGTTGAATCAGAGTTCTTGTGTCAATGTCTCATTATTTTCAAAGCAAAAATTTTGGTACATTATGCTATTTCAATAGTTTAAGAAAGGTATGACAAACCAGGTGGAAACATAGCCCTGACGGCGTTTCTACGTGTCGCCATTTACTGATTCAAAGTCTTCATAACGTGAGTAAGCTATTCAATCACTTTATTTTCATCTGTAATGATTTTCCTCTATCATTTACATTTGAGATGGGGAGGTTTCAATACTTTTTTTTTTTTTTCTTTTTTCAAGTTTTTTGTTTTCATTTTTTTTCATTTTTTTTTTTTTTTTAATTTTCAGTTGTTCACTGTTCCAGTTCTTTTTCCAAATTTTTTTTTTTTTCTTTTTTCGTTTTTTCTTTCAATTGTTTATTTTTTTTTTTTGTTTTGTTTTTTTTTCTTTTCATTTCAGATTTTTTTTTTTTCTTTTTTTTAATTCTTTTTATTTTTTGTTTTTCTCAAATTTTTTTCAATTCATTTTGTTCTTTTTATTTTTCTTTTTTCTTTTTGTTTCAATTTTTCCCTTTTTCAATTTTTTTTTCCCTTTGGTTTTTTTTCAATAAGCAAAGAGATATGGCTGTGTGCGCGAGATGCTAAAGGTGTAGCAGTCGATACAGAGTCACGCATCTTATTCTTCAAGTGTTTTCAATTGGACTAAACATTTTAGACTTGTAATAATTACAGCACGATTATGTGGATCTTTGATGGCAGAACAATTTGCAGATCAATCTATTTCTTTCCTTACCATTTGCTTTTGCAAGGAAGGTTTGCTTTACTTGGCTTGCATGGTGGCAGTCAATTGTTACATATTCATCGCTGAGGAATCACAAATCATGACGAGAATAAGAACAGCATAGTCTGTTTAGATAATCATGGGAGTTTTCAAAATATCACTTCAGAATCTAAATTCATCCGGCCACACTCTTGCGTTCATAGTCAATGAATAAGTAAACCGAATGGTTTTTTCAGTTTTTAGCTGCTTGAAAAATTTTCAATTAAGGCTTTTGATCCTCTGGGTGCAACTTGTCGCGCTAAAATTTCAAATTGACTTTTATCTCGCGGATTCTTGAAAATAGCATAATAGTGTGTATTCAGGTTTCGTGTACGAGCTTCTTTTCCATCAGGAAACAAATTTTGTGTAATATAGATGATAAATTAAATCACCTTTTTATTGTGTGCTGCGCGATGGGGTGAACATTGAAATTGTCTAAACATATTTTTGAATTCTTACTTTTCTTGTAATACATTCATCCAATACAAACCACATCATTAGACTATGAACAGTTTTAATTTAAAATCACTGGACTTAATTCCTTCATGTCGAATATAAGTTGCGACTTTGCCAATTCCTGAAACAGCGGACGGTTGATAACTACCATAACACCAAATCACTCGATTGATAGGTTCCTTAAACAACTCCCTTGCTTTTTATCCCATATAATACAGCCGGTGAAAATTTGAGCTCACTACTCGCTCTTCTCCTCATGCATGCTAGCATAGAGATCAGACGCGCGCTACAGTCAGCCTAATATTTACCACATTGAAGTCTGAAATCCATTTTATTACTTTGAGACTCAACATTTGCGATAATTAACGCTTAGAGCCAAAGATATTTCCCAATAGGTTGCCCACGGCAGGGGTTTATCATTGGAGAGTATTGTGGAAGGAGGAATCCGCTCCTTGTTGTGTTAGAGTTTTCCTTTCTTTCTTTGACGTGGCGCCTTTAAGGATTGAGGATGAAAAACGCCAATATCGAAGCATATCGCTAAAGTAACTTTCGATGATTTGGCGCTAATTTGCTTGGTCCTCAACTTCCTCACTATGAGAAAATAATTTCAACAAATGAATTTCTCGTTAGCATGGGGTTTCGTTTTCTATGCATTGTATCGCTGATTTGCTTTTCATTTCGTCGGAGGAGAGCTTGAATGGCTGAAGAAAACTTTTGACTTTTACGTTTTCGTCATTTTACGTTTCGCCATTTTCCCTTGTTATAGAGAGTATAAGGGAGGAAAAAGGGTTGTCTTTGCTTTAAAACCCTATCTTTACCACATTTGCGATAGGTACTAACTTATTTGCGGACCGCTCAGTGACACTCGAAAATGTGCAATGTCACAGTGGTTTACCAATTGGCCATAAGTTGAATGCAATTACGTATATGATGAAACAGCGTTGACAAAAAACGATGCTTATTTGCTTAAATCTCTTGAAGATGCGCTTTTTTTTTTTTATTTTTTTTTTTCATTTCCATCCTTTCGCTTAACATACATCGCAACACATTAGTTTCACCGTTACTGATGTCTATAGCAAGTCTTGTTTGAAGGATATGAATTTGCTAGCCTTTTCCTAAATTATTGCACGTTGTGTATACAGAAGGAATATACTTCGAGAGTGAGCAGACATAGCTCGAAAACCAGTTGTGCTACAATCAAGTACCACTGCATTTTCAATTTTTCTTTAGGGAAAGTTGAATGTGAATATCTGAAATCGCTTCAATCACTAGACTGCTACCATGATGGTTAAATGCGTTAAGACGTTCAGCAATTTTTATCATATGTCTTTTAAAAAATTCTTGGGAGGTGATCTCCCACTTCCATTTTGGAAAATAAGATAAGAAGCAAAATGGAAAGAGCGAACTTTCCACCTCTTCCTTTCCAATTTGGACTTAAACTTAATTTTCGCAACTAATCGCGCCATGATAATGCTATCAGAGAATGTATTCATTAACTCTAGAAATAGAGTGCTAGCATCATCGACCACTGCTTCGATGTCGGTCTCATCTTTATGAAATTTTATCACATAATCTTGAACAGCTCCTTTTAAACTTGTGACTTTGGAAAACGTTAATGTTTTCCGCAAAGGTTGTTTTTCTTTTTTAGTGTTTGTCTCCGTTACTTGTTTAGGTTTTCTTGTCAATGTTTTATAATCTTCTTTTATCTCGTTTTGTCATTGTCTTTTTGTTTTATTTGTCATTATTTAGGATGTTCTTGGTTTGCTTAATCGTTTGAGAAAAGGACATGATCGCCCTTTAAACTAAAACCCATCCATTGGCGATGAAAACAACAACTCTTCTCATAGTAACATTTATTGAATAATGGTAACAAGCATGCATTATAAATCTATGGTTTGAAAGAGATAAAATAGATACAGCTGGTAACTATCATACAGCGAGCAATGATAACCATACAGGACTTTGGCAGTGTTGAGGTAAGGAGGAAAGAAGCATTGGTTATGAACGTAGCTACTACAACGAACAGACAAAATAGGAACACACAAATCCTTAAAACGTTTTGTGACTTCATGATAATGTTGATTCACTCTACTATCCCAAGGTGGGAGCAAAATATCATCAATGATTAGATTGGGAAATACTTTCCTCTCCTTACCAGGATTATTACAACAGATGCGTATAACATTGAAAGCAGCTAACCATCGTTTAAAGTCAATAAGAAGAGCACTCTCACAAGAAAAGCCATAGTCTTGCAAATATTTCAGATTAAGTCCATGAATGTGTTTTCTCGCCCATTGATCAACATTGGGATCGCAGTTGGCATGTTGATGATAGACACTAACAATCTGATATGTCCAATTGTTCTTCACGCAATAGCACTCACTGAGCTCTGTACAGGTTCACCAGCCCAATCCATAAAAAATGATGATAGAAGCCTAAAACGGAAATTTACACATCTAAGGAAACGTTCTATAAACATATTACAAACATGAAGAATTACATCGATTGCTTTTCACGACAAAAATACACAAATGATATGATGGCAACGAAGAAGTAAAATGTATCTAATAAGACACGTCTTACGACACTCAAAGCACATAAGCGAATTGTCATAGGGTTAGGAGTTAGGGAAAGGACTAGCAATTCTCCTTCTTTGATTTGAGTTTTGATGTAGAATTCTTCTCCGACTTGCGCTTCGTACCACTGCTGTTAAGGATTTGATCAATTATGTCGTCCACGTTGGGTGGTTTCGGAATATATAGGATGGATTCCATATGCATGGAGAGAGAGGCTATTTTATTATCCTTGTGTCGACCATAAAAGTAGCCCATTCACTTTGAAAAGGATATCCCAAGTACTTCTCCGAAGTCATCACATCTGATGGGTATTGAATGATCTCCCTCCTTCTTATAGTAAGTACCCACCCCCCCCCCCCCCCCCCCCCCCCACCCCAAGTGATACGGTTAGGCAAATGTGATTACCATCCCAATCTTTATATAGGGAGTTTAGTATCCTTTGTCATCTCTCGCCTTCCACTCTTGAGCAAGAGGAGTAGGAATGTCCATATTTAATGTCACGTACTCCTCATATAATATCAAGTTGGTGGCGAATGTACTGGAATCACGGGGTATCGTATGTAGTCCATACTGATTGTTTGCATTAATCTTGACATCCGTGGAAGGGAGCATTCCCGTTTGGAGTACTACGCTATGATCATTATAACGCAAGGCCTTGTTTTAAATTTACGCTGTAGCGATGTAGGATTATGTACCTGGATGTTTCTTCCACTGGGCCCCTCCTCAGTTGTAGATGATCTGACCGTAGCGAACCTTGTAACGTTTGACCGCCATTTTGTCCTACTAGTGCAGCAGATGGAGTAGATGCTGAAAATGAAAAAAAGATTGTATTAAGTTTACGTTCAAGGGAGGATGGAGGGAGGGAAGTATATGTAGAGTAGCGACTTACCATTTTAGTTGGATAATAGAACAGGGAACTAGATGAGAGAGAGAAAATGTGCGTCCGTCACTTCGTGTGATTCAACGATGGAATGATTCTACCACTGTGGAAGGCTCGCTTATTTATCAAGAAATGCTTGATTCTCATTGGATGATGATCCTCATTGGACAAATAACATCAAGTTGATTCCAAATCTGGCATCGTTTTACCAATCCGATGGTTCGTTTTGAAGCTACTGCCCAAAACGTCCCAAATTCTAACTCTGTCGTTTTTCGCCAATGTCCCAAAATCTTAAATGGCGTCTCACATCTAAACGAAGACAGATAGGAACAAGCCGATTCTTTCACTGAATTTGTCTCACTCTTAGCTTTCAAACGAGCTATCGCACGACAAAATCCGTCCACTGGAAGCCAAAATCGAAGCAAGCTGTCCAGAGGGGGGGAGGTCGTCAGTGAAATTTGATGAAAAATGTTTTGGTGACGGTCCCAGGTCGAAATTCCACACTTTGGAAAATTTTCAAAATTTTACCCATACAAAGCCACTCTGACACTTAGGATTTTTCAGGTAAGCGAGCTCCGACCTAAAATCTTGTAACCGCTCTAACTTTTGAACGAAGACAGATAGGAACAAGCCGTTTCTTTCACTGAATTTGTCTCACTCTTAGCTTTCAAACGAGCTATCGCACGACAAAATCCGTCCACTGGAAGCCAAGATCGAAGCAAGCTGTCCAGAGGGGGGGGAGGTCAGTGAAATTTGATGAAAAATGTTTTGGTGGCGGTCCCAGGTCGAAATTCCACACTTTGGAAAATTTTCAAAATTTTACCCATACAAAGCCACTCTGACACTTAGGATTTTTTCAGTACGCGAGCTCCGATCCTAAAATCTTGTAACCGCTCTAAACTTTTGAACGAAACAGGATAGGAAAGAGATTGTTTCCATGCATTTGTTCACTCTTAGCTTTCAAACGAGCTATCGCACGACAAAATCCGTCCACTAGAAGCCAAAATCGAAGCAAGCTGTCCAGAGGGGGGGGGGGGGAGGTCAGGGAAATTTGATGAAAAATGTTTTGGTGACGGTCCCAGGTCGAAATTCCACACTTTGGAAAATTTTCAAAATTTTACCCATACAAAGTCACTCTGACACTTAGGATTTTTTCAGGTAAGCGAGCTCCGACCTAAAATTTTGTAACCGCTCTAACTTTTGAACGAAGACAGATAGGAACAAGCCGATTCTTTCAGTGAATTGGTCTCACTCTTAGCTTTCAAACGAGCTATCGCACGGAAAATCCGTCATTGAAGCAAGCTGTCCAGCGGGGGGGGGGAGGTCAGCCGAAAATTTGTTCTCTCCGATTTCGCTGGAAACATCCTTCCTAACCCAAAATTTCACGTAGATTCCGAATCTGGCCTCCGTTTTCTCATCCGATGCTTCGTTTGGGCGCTACACACCAAAAAAAACGTCAAATTCTACTCTGTCGTCTTCGAAAAATGCTTGAAAAATTTTTTTCTCACCGATTGGTTGAAAACTCACCCTACGATGCAGAATTTACGCTGAATCCGAATCTGACTCCGTTTTTCTCATCCGACCACTCCTTCCACTCGAAACAACCCATTTTACAACCCAACATTCAGCAGATTTGCACCAAAAAATCACACACTATAGCCTCAAGACTAATCCTGGCGGTTCGCCCACGTCAATAGACGGTCGCCACGTCAACAAGCGGTCGGACAACGCACCGGAGTCTCACACTCTGGATGTTGCAGAGAGAGGGGGAGGGAGGGGGGACGTCAGCGACCTCTCGCGATGGCGGAGGCCGGCACATCACGACACTGTCGTTCCAGAGAGGGGGGGGACGTCAGCGACCTCTCGCGATGGCGGTGGCCGGTACATCACGACACTGTCGTTCCAGGGGGGGGGGGGACTCAGCCCACGACGGCGGCCATCTTGCGCTATCCAGAAGTGGAGTTTTACTTACTACTGTTCACGAAGCAATAATTGTGGCAAGTTTAAAGCAACCGTCGGCAGCCGATCTGAGAGACATGTACTTCACCTACACGAAGCTGAAGCTGTTTATGAGCAAAAAAGGAAGGACAAACGTTTTGGAATGATAAGTTATGACCTTCAAAAGTGCCTTCCTACCCCGAGCTTGAACTGTTCTGAGAGCTTCTACAAACGAGAACTGTGGGTATACAACCTGACAATATATGACTACAAACATGGTCCACCCTGTTGCTACATGTGGTCAGAAGATGCCAAGAAGGGTGGAAGTGAGATGGCATCTTGTCTATATGATTTTATGGAGAGATTACATTTTGAGAGGAACTTCAAAGCCAAGCTATCACGTGTTGTAGAAATGTCTGGCATGATTGAGCATCTGCAATCTGGATCACAAACTACGCGATGTGCCCTCTTCTTCAAACGATTGAGCTTCTACAGGACAGACGAAGGCAGCTTACAGAAGAGAGGGGATGCATACATCATGATCAACTGTATTGTGGAACAATACACTTCCAGCAGTTGTCTTTGAGGAACAAATGGCTTTAAAGCTCGGAGCAAATACAGACGGCGAGACGCCGTTGTAATTACTTTGTTAAAGTGTGCGGTCCATTTAAGCTGATCATCCAAAATAACGCCAAGGATACTCAAGCTGGACACAACTTGTATCATGTCGTACGCAGCAACGGAGAATCTACGAACTCGGTTAATCATTAACTGGTGACACTTGTTACGGTTAAGTTCCATCTTATTCGCCAGACACCACGTTTGGATCAAATTCAGGGAGTCGGGGTTGGGAGAGTCTATTTAGCACACTTCAATTAGGGTGAGATCATCAGCGTATTTCGCAAGGGAGCTGGTTTGGTTGTCTGCTGCAACATTTAGCGTTCCTGTGGCACGCCAGATGAGATTGAAATCAATGGACCAGTGTTGCTTCGAATGCTTATTCTTTGACAACGATCGTGCAGGTGCGACTTTAGCCGAAGGATAAATCCTGGTTCGACATTTGACGCAATGAGAATGTTGAGCAGGCGATGAAACTGTAGCCTACTCTGTCGAATGCCATTGCGAAATCCAAGCAAGTCACTCTAACACATGTGGTTTGTTTGTCCTCCATTTGCAGGGTAATTCGATCGTGAATGTCAACGAGGGCACTTGTCGTCGATCCATTAGGTGTGAATGCATGTTGATTTTCACCAAATAAAGGGATAGACTTGTCCTTCACGTTCATCAGAATTAACAAATTGAAGAATGATCCAGAAATCAAGAATTTTCAATTGTAATTCTGATTCATGGGCTGGACAGAAAAAAAGTCGACATTTTCTTGCAATGCTCAAATTCTGCAGAAACAACTCTTCGTGCAAAGGAACCTTCATACGTTTAATAGCACCTGGGCACACAACACAGGAATGTGATTCCTTCATGTCCTTACGAGAAAGCGAAGAAGAGAATGGGTTTGATCGTGTCAAAATGATTGGTTCAATCTTGTTAGAATGCAAAATCCCGTCTCCGCCTTCCTCAATGCAATTATCCAATCAATCAAAGTACTTCTACAAGTGGATAAAGCATCAGAGGAAATATTGAAATTGCTGAAACCTGGAGAATTCAAGTTTTCATGCACATAAATTGCTCCATAGAAATTAACCCCGAAGATGGATGCTTTACAAAGTACATATGCATGATGAATAGGTTAGAAGAGGCAACGAGTGAAGAAGCACAAGAAAGCTATGAGATACGCTTAGTACAAGTTAGGTTCCAAATATTTTCATAAATACTGTACCGTGATGGGATGGCTCAAAATAATAATTCTATTTTCAGTGCTACTCAACGCCTCTCGCCTTTCGCATAAGAAGAAGCCAGATCTCCTCAGTTGCGAACCCTACATCTCTACTACATACCACCCATATTATTAATGTTGAGGTCGACCTCAGAAAGAGATGACCACTAGGACTTATCAATTTAGTGACAGCTGAAACATTACAAGCATCATTGTGTCTTAGAAATACAAACAACCTACTTGTTCACGTTTTTCATATAGTTCAAATTCGAAAGTGTATACACCCATGGTAAATTGACAAATCGGAGTTACTCTACCTAATATACCTACTCTATGATGATAGAGAAGCTTCGAATATTACAATAGTCTTTTCAAACGACTATAATAGTCTCCGAAACAAAGAAAAAACGTCATATCACCGAAAAATAAAATTTCAAAATTTTCCATTTTCATCACCTAATTTTTTATTTATTATAATGAATAATTTTGAAATTTTTCAAATAATTGATTTCCTTTTAACTTCAATCACAGGCCTATAATTGGTCCTTTTCGTCAACATGGAATGCTCGAGCCTATTTGGGCATGACCTGTTTTATCATGCATTGAAAATAAAATCAAACAACAAAAACTTCTGAATGCTTGTCTATCACTAACTATAGAACACACAGCAAAAAAATCTTCACAAACGTTTTATGAAATTTATCAAGCGCAAAACCATCTCCTTTCATTCTTGAAAAACTCAATTGACAACACATGGTCACATTCGGCATGCAACGTGGGAAGACTAAAAACGACCAAAATCCTAAGGAAAAGATTCGTTCTTGTTACCATAGTAATTTTATGCGGGTCGTGATTCAACGCATTGACATTAAGTTGATATAGCCTACTGCTTATCTTTACGAACATGTACATGTAGGCTATGTGCAAGTCAGTTGTTTTTCATGTTTTCTCTACCAGTGATAATTTTGGGTCCCGATTTTGGCAGTAAAAAGACATGAGCACCATGATGAAGCTGACCATGCTCTATAACCAATTTCATCAATCAAGTCAAAGTACATTGTACATTGCTAATCATGTTTCCGTCTGATTCATCGTAAATTCAGATTCTTAAAAGAAGCAAAACACAAATATTTAGAAGTATCATGAATTTCGTAAATATCATCAAATGAATCACTAACTCAGACTGAGCTGAATTGACGTACATGTGATGCCTATCAAAACTTCATTACGGTAGGCTACCGCATAAGCTGATAGACAAACATTTGGTTTGGTGCCTATTGGTGCCTCGAGGCACTAGAAAGGCACTAGACAGGCCCTCTGGCACGAAATTTCGGCTTCGTGCCTAACTTAGTGCCCTACAGTTTACAGTGTGAGTCTCAGCTCTCATGTGTGAACGTAGTTTAACTTATCAATTTCCCCAGTTCAAGTATAAAATATCTCATTTCGAGTTTAGGCTATGCGATCATTTCTCACAAAGCAGTCAAAACTTTGTCAAATCAAGAGCTATAAACTAAGTTCAACGCAATAAACGCAACTACAAATGTGATGACTGTCTGAATGATATCAGCTTTTCACTTAAAGATGTCACGCACGTGATAATTGATAGACAGTGGATCGCTTCTGCTTTCGTGCGACGTGGGGATTTCTCTGAGACTGCACGCCAATTGAATATCTCATACAATACAGCGTCCAAATTGCCTTGACAAAGGACTAGGTCCGAAACATCGGCAACACCAAATTAAATATGATTCGCTCGTGGCATATTTTGTGTTTCCCACAGAAGCTTGGCAACGATTGTAAAAATACAACGTATACGCTATAATACGACAACATCCTACGTTCGGTACAGTCGCAGCACCTCGAGACGACCCGAGTATTTGGAGTATTGCGACTCGAGTATTGCGACTTATTGCAGAAATTCGATATAAAAAGCAAAGCAATCGTATTGCCAGCGTGTTGCATCTTTCATATACGAATGGGCGGAACAATCCCTATTACAGAAGCCAAGGTAAAAAATATTTAACAACATATATATTGACTCTTGTAAATGTTTATACATTATTAATCACGAGTAGCTCTTAATTTTGAAACATACGATTCATTTGGATACTTCATGTCATCTCTAGGTCTTTTGATTGCAATATTTATTCAACAAAACTCAAGATTTAATCTAGCTATCATTTTAATTTGACGGCACAATAAAGAAAAATGAAATGAAATCACAATTAAATGCGAATAAAATAATTGCCGAATACAAATACAAATAGTGAA